>ABLG01001574.1:0-36837 GCA_000172435.1 Meloidogyne hapla
TTGTATAAATGGATTTTGTAATTATAGGATTTTGTAAGACTACAACAAATATTTTTCTATTGAATAAGAATTGCTTTTACTTTATTTTTAAAACTAAGGGTTGTTTTAGTGGCTCTAGTTTCTTCGTTTAGAACATTCCACATTTTGGTTACCCTATTAATGAAGGAACTTGAACTTTTAAAATTTTGATTTTTTGATAGTAGATAAAAATTTTTTCTCTTAGAAATTTTAAATAATTGATCAGATTTTAGATGTGTATATCCATGTAAAATTTTATGAGCAAGAACTAAGTCATATGTTTTTCGACGGTTTTCTAATGTTGGAAGATTTAGAAATTCTATCCGTTGTAAGTATGGTATATAGGGTATTGAGCATTTTTTTAGTAAGCATTTGGTAAATACTTTTTGGCATTTTTCAAGTTTATTAATGTCTGATTTTAGTTGAGGATTCCAAGTTTCGGGTGAGTATTCCAATAGCGGTCTTATATAACTTTTATATATCGTAAGCCATATTTTTATAGACTTTGATTTAATTATTCTAAATACAAAATTCATTCTCATGTAAGCTATCCTAATAATTTTCTGTATATGCTCTTGAAATTTTAATTTATTATCTATTATTATTCCTAAATCGCGAATGGATTCTACTTCATTAATAGTGTTATCAAATATTTTATATTGATCTTTAGGGTTATTTTTTCCTATATAGATAATAAATGTTTTGTTAGTTAAAAAACATTTTTAAAAATGTTAAAAAACATTTTTAATAATTTGGAAGAAGATTTAAAAGAAAACCCCAAAGTTGGAAATATTTGTGTTCTTAATGGACATCGTTTAAAAGAGGAAACAATTTTGGAGGAAAGAGAGAATTCCGTTGAAACAAAGGTCGAATATTTCAAATAACGAAAATTTTAACAGTTGTAAAAATTGTAACTATCCTAGCTATTATTTTTCATAACCCAGACACATGAAATAACCCCAAGAAGATTGAGAAAAAACTGAAATTAACTATGATTAAAAGAAATGATTTAATCATTCATTCATTTAAGTTCAGATAAAAAATCCTGGCAAAATAAACAATGATTGTATCAATCAACAGAAAAATCCTTTAATTGCTTCAAATACTGAAGAGTCTAAAAGAATTTGCATATCTAATAATCGACAAAGATTTCTGTTTAATTCTTTTTTATTTCTCTGTTTTTAATAAATTTTGCATATACATAGATTTATAAAAAATAAATTAAATTAATAAATCCCTTAAAAATGTTTAGATTTTTTAAATAACATCATTTATGACATTTTTTAGAAATTTTTAGAGAAAACTTCACTTTCTTTTTTTTTATTTTTTCTGTAGAAATATTAAAAAAGAATTATCTACTATTTACAATTAAATAATAATTAAAAAATTTATCAAAAGATTTTAAATTTTTTACAGAATTTATTTAAAAATTACAATTTTTATAAATAAAAACAATTTTTGGTTAAAAATGTATTTAAAATGATCAAAAAATTACAGGATTTAAATTTTTATTTTTACAAGTCTTTGCGTTTAGTTCTTAGAAATGTTTTGGAGATAGAGGAGGATAATGATAATTGTCCAAAAACTAAAAATCCATTTTGAAATAAAACAAACAATTTCACCAAGAAATCCACCGATATTTCCACCGATAAATCCACCAATTCCAAAAATAACAATGAGTATTAATATTTCAATTAATACTGCTCTAATAAAAGGAAAACAAATTCCAAGTACTATAAGAACAAGCACCACTACTAAACCAGCACCAATAAGTGAACATAAGAACTGATGTTTCTTTTTAGTATCATTTATTTGTCTTTGTAGATCAATTAAAATACTTGACAAGTTGACAAATTCATAATTAATAACTGAATAATTTTAAGAATTTTGTTTAAATAAAAAAATTTAAAAACATCTAATTGTTCAGATTATCTAATAATACAAGCTCAAATGAAAATAAATACTTTTTTGGCTAACGATCAGTTCTGATTGAAAAATTATAAAAAACATTTATTAATTTTACAAAAATACCATTAAATAAAGAAATGAAATTTATTAGCCATGGAGGCCCGTGAAAAATCTCAATATACATAAATATAATCGGATAAATTTTAGTTTAAATAAATTTACTAAATTATTACCTTCAACGTTGTTATTCATATCGACAAATTAATAATAAAGCTTTGAAATTAAAATATATCTAAATTAAAAAATTTTATGGTTAGTTTTTGTTAAAATATTTGTAAAAATATTTATTTTAAATGAATTTTTTGCAATTTATTTTTTGTAAATAACTGATAAGTTTAGAATTATGAGGGCGTGGTTTAAAAATTATTTTGGAAAATAAATAAATAATAAAAGATTTTTAAATAAGGCAAATGACCTAAAAAAGAAATGAAAAGTAAGAAAGGATTAATTTTTATGGCTTTTCTCTTTTTTGCCAATTTACTTTGACCTAAATCTATTTAAGAGTTGTTTATTTTAGAATTTATGTTTAATTATTTTTTTGTGTAATTAAATATTTAATTTTAATTATTAAATTTTGCATATAGAAAAAAAAATAATTTAAAGCAATTCTTTTATAATATAACCTCAGGTGTAAATTATTGTACTCATCTTTTAAAATGATTTTCTCAAAAATTTTCAGAGTAGCAAATAAGAGTTTTCGTTTTTGTCGAAATACATACATAAACTTTCATGGGACACATAAATGGATAAAGCCCAGTATTTTGTCTAAATATTATTATAAACAGAAGAGATTTATACAATTTTATTCCTTTATCAAAAATTTTGACAAATGTATAAAAACAATTTTTGTTAAAAATATATTTAAAATGAATTAGTATTTTAAAATTTGAATATTTACATTATTTTTTAAATTTTTATAAAAGTCCGTTATCAAATTGGCGGTCCCAGAAATGTTTAATATTTTAAGAAATGGACGAAGGCGAATAAAGTTTTTAATGTCAGACTTTTAACTGACTTTGTGAAAAAAGGAATTTAAAAAGAAACCATGGTAAAGGTTAGGGTGAGGGATAACCAATGATCTTATTTTCTTGGCCTTAAAAATAAGGGGACCGCCTCTTAACAAATATTTAATGAATTAAAAATTAAAGCAACGGATCAGTCATCAAAGCAAATCAAGCAACAACAAAATAGAACGAGGAAGAGAATTAATAACGATATAAAAATATTTTCTCTGAGTTCGGGAAAATAAAAGCATAGCGCTCCCAAACCAAAAATCACAGCAAAACCAAACAGCACTGCAAAAACAATTACAATACTTGTAATGATAGATAACGATTTTTTGATATCATTTATTGGACCAATTATCTGTGGACCAATTGACTCCTTGTTAACAACTGAAAATAATTTTAATGATTTTGCTTAAAATAGATCTAAAAAAATTAAATTTATAGGTTAAAATAAATTTTAGAAAATAAAAATACAAGATAAAATAAACGAGGAAAGGATTGGATTGCCTCATCGCTTAAAGAAGACAAAAAGCAGCATTAAGACCTAGAATTTATTAGGCTATCCTTTTATACTATGCCAGATTCTCACATATAAGCTCAAGTAGAAATAATAATTACTTCATCGGTTACAATTTTAATTAATTTAAAATTTATTAAATATAAAAATTTTTTGGGAATTCTTAATTACTTTCATGTCCATTAAAATTGTTACTCTATATATGTTTACAGTAAATTGGAGATTGGACTAAGTCTTTTGCCAAAATATAAACCGAACAATTATTTTTAGAATTTAATTTTGAAAAAAATTTCCAATCTCTCTCTAACAAAATAAAATATAAATCACAAAACAATAACTAATAATTTAAAAATTATAATTGGATTTTTTTCTTAAATAAAACACAAAAACAAAAAATATTTACCTATATTATGTCTAGAATTTATTAGAGTATTTAATTGATTTAAAAGGAATGTTCTTTTATTTTATTTCTCACTTTCTTTTTTTAAATTTCTAAGAAAATACATATTATGTCGACCTTTTGCTACAATAGAACCATCACATTTTTTAATAAAAGTAGCTTCTGTAAAAGCCATCATCCAACCAATTTTTAAACATTTTCCTTCAATAATTATTTCTTCTCCGATTTTTGCTGGTAAAAGATAACTAAAAAATATAAATATTTTTTAAAATTTATTTTTTAATTTTTACCTAACAGAAAGGTCAACAGAAACACGAGGACAAGTTTCAGTCATTTGAACAGCTCTAGATGTTACTAAAAATAATTTGAAAAGAATTTCTAAAAGAACTTTTTTCTAACCCAAATCAGCAATTGAAGCAGTAAATCCTCCATGCATTGTACCTTTTTTTAAATTTAGATTTTTTTTACAAAGAAAAATATTTTCAAAATACCTCCATTATTTAAATGCTCCTCACCAAGAATAATTGAAATTACAAGAAAAGGAGGTTCTGCACATAAAACATTAATCTAAAATTTAATTTTTTTTAAATAATATTTAAATAGTAAATATATTTGGGAATAAACTTAATGGAAGAAAAAACACTTCAAAAAATATTTTGGAGAATAAATATTCGATATATTTAGTTCGAATATTCGATAAATATTTGATATAACAGGTCGTAGAGTTATTTATAAAATTTTAAAAACCTTTTACAATTTCAAATATTAATTTTGAAAAATATTTTTGTTAATTTTTATTTTATAGTAGAAACTGGGTAGAAAGTCTTCAATGCATAATATTTTTTTCAGACTCCCAAAAGCAATTATCAGACCTACCCGAAATAATTTAATGCTAGTTAAAATTATGTCTTTCCGAGAATAATGGATATTTATAGAAAATAACCTTTCCAAAATTATTTAAAATTAAAATTACATTTTTAAAATTTTTGTAAAAATTATTCTTTCCACTCATATTAGCAAATATTTCCTTCATTTTGTCCAAATAAATTCCATCACCAATAGCTAGAGAAGGCCAAATAATTTTTAAATCTTTTTTCTTTTCTTCAATAATTCCATTAATTTTTGGTTTTTCTTGTTTTGTTTTGTCTGATAAAATAGCCAATTGTTGTTTTGCTGTAATTATTAAAGAATTATCAGAACGGCGACGAAAAGAAGAATTTGTAAATGCTATTGATTTTCCAGCTTTTACACAATTAGCTTCAATAAAAACAATTTCACCAATTTTTGCTGCAGATAAATAACTAAAATAAATTTAAATTGAGGAATTTATTCAATAATTTTGTTTATCAAAAATGAAAATGATTAGTGTTTAATTTAAAGACTTGGGACAAATTCAGGACCTAAAGTTCAAAGTAAAAAACCAAGATGGGTATAAATACTTATTGTTAATTTTAATTTTGGGAAAGAAAAAAAATCAATCCTCATTTAGACCAAAAATAATTAAAGGATAAATTCGAATAATTTTTGTTAAAGAATTAAGTAAAACAAAAAAAAATTTCCTAATTATTTAATAAATTCTTTTAAAACTTCATCGCAGAAATTCGAAAAAAGTAACATTTTACTTATTCAACTTTATAAAAAAAAAATTTTAAAGAAAAACTGGGCCAAAAATCTCAAAAGAATTAAAATAAACAAACCTAACAGATAATTCAATAGAAACAATTCGACTTTCGGGAAGTAAAAGTTTAACACAAGTTGCTGTCAATACATCCACTAAAGCAGCTAATAATCCACCATAAATCGTTCCTTTGTCATTAACATGTTCTTCAGTAACAGTAAATTCAGCAGTTAATTTTCCATTATTTGAAGACAAAATATTAATCTTTTAAATTTAATTAATTTAAATATATTTTTTTAAAAAAACCCCTTTCATTATTCGATTAAAAGTTGCACCTCTGCCCATTTTGTCATAAGCATCTTGGACTTTTATAACTTCTGATTGCTGACCGTCTTGCATTTCCGCAATCATTCCTACAAAAATTAAAAAAATATTTTGAAGAAAAAAAAAGTTTTTTACCTTATGTATTTTACAAATAATTCTCCAAAAAGCTTTTAAAAGAAAAGCTTTTTCAAAAAATCTCAATTTCAAGACTGAAAAACGTGACAAGAAATTTTCTGGATATTATGTCATTTATTTAAAAAATTCCAAATTGTCATTTCGTTTAATTCTTGGCCTGGTTTAAATCGTGGTTTAAACTGGGAAGTTACAGGAAAATCTCAGGACAGTCCGATCGCTTACAACAAATTATAAAATCACTTATGAATTGTACTTATGGACTAGTGACGCATTAAAAATTTATTCTAATGAATATCAAAGCTTAACGTATATTTATAATATTGGAGGTGCTGTAAGATTAAAAATAAGTTAAAATTTGATAAAAAAATATAAATTATTTTGCGCTTAAAAATAAAAATTAATTTTAACAAATAACCATTTTACTTTGTTAAAGGATTCTTCAATCAAAGAAAAAAAATAAATTAAAAATCTTAACATTTTCTCTCACCTCTTAATATGTTGAAAAACCTATAGAAAATAATTTTCTTTTTTTTTTTAAATTGTTGCTATCCAAACAAAGTGAATGTGTGTGTGTGTGATTGTGTTGAGCAATAAAGAAGGGTTGTTTTTATTAAAACGTGTATTCTTTTTCCATGCTTTCGGGTAAAACATTTTTGTTTGTTTGCTGCTTTTCACCCCAAAAAATCAAAGGAGTAAAAGGTGTTTTACACAAAAACAACACAATTTCGCTCTTTTCTGTTCTTTTTCAATGCTTTCGGGTAAAACAGTGGAGAATTGACCTTGCCCGAAGGCGTGCAACCCGTAGAAATACACACAAACAAAAATATTGTTTTTTACTTGCAATTAGGTGTGACGAATAATTCAAAAAGGACATTATTTTATTTAAAAAAGGTGGAAGTATTTTTATATAAATTATATGAAGAATCGAGAGAATTACGGAAAAAATTTATCTAAAAATTATTTTTTAGAACAGACAGAAAATTCTTTTATGGGATATTAAAAATAAAAAATTTTCAGTCAGAAATGCTATATGATTTAAACAGAAAAAGGAAGTATAATTTATATTATCACAGACAATAAAATTTTTTTCTAGGACCCATAAAATCAATTTAACACTCCTTACCTCATTGTTTTTGGACCTTTTTCTCCACGAGGCAACCAACGATTCTTTCTCAAATCTTCAAGATCCATAATTAAAAAACGAACCTTTTTTAAAAAAATTTTTTAAAGAAAAAAAGAAAGAAAATAAATTACTCGATTGGAAACTCTATATTTGAGTTGACTCAAATGATGAAAAACCAAACCCAGACGGAATTGTTCCTCCTAAGAAATTACTTCACAATTATTTTTAAAACTTTTAATTTAAAAACCTTTTTTTCCTGCTTTCCATTAATAACAATTTGCATGCCAGGACAAATTTGAATAACTGAAGTCCTTTGCTGTTGAAGTATTTTTCGAGTTTCATAAATTTTTCCAACTATTTTGATGAATTCCACAGTGAATCTAAAAAGTATTTTTTTAAATAATGATAAAAAATTAATTACTCGATATAAATTTCATCTTGTGTCGTTACGAATTGATGTAATAATTTAACGGCACACCAATCAATAATCTGAAGTAACAAAAAATAAAAAGTTGTTAAAAATTTTTTCAAAATAAAAAAAATAAAAAACATTCACCGATGCAATAAGCAATTGATGTTGATATAATTGTCCAATAAATTTTATAATTCCCAAAAAATGACGTTTTTGCTTTAAACGAAGATTTTCGAGTTCCTCTTCAATTGCCAAACGAGTCTTGTCTTTATCTTTTAATTTCTCTTCTAATTCTTTCAATTTCTTATAGTAATCATCAAAACTAAGAAATACATATTGACATTTAACAAGGACCTCAGCTCTAAAATTTTTTATTAATTTATAATTTATTTAAAAAAACAACCTAAAAGTCTTATTCTCTTTAGGCTTTTCTGTTTGATTGTCCGCTTGATCCCACCATTTACCAAGAGTTTTCTCACTTTGTAAAAGCATTTGGCGTTCCAGATCGACCTAAAGAAAAAATAAAAATTTTAAAAATAATTTTTCGTAAAACCTGTTTCTTGCATAAATCACAATAAAGAGTGCTAAAATATGGCTCTTCTACAACTTTATCAAAAATCAAATCAACAATTTGAGGAAAAAGTTTAGGATCTTCAATAATTTTATATTCACAGAATTCGTCAGAAAGCTGCAATTTTAAAGAATTATTTTAAATAGAAATCTTAAAAAACCTCTTGGTATGAAGACGGTGTGATTTTATTGAGCAAACCACGTATTTCCTTTATGATTTTCTAAAAATAAAATATTTTAAAGTCTTAATTTAATAAACAAACATCATTTCGAGTCTCCATATCAAAATGCGCATCAATATCAAAAAGTTTTTCACGTTTTGATTTCCAAGTATTGGCTAATTTTTTAGTTAAAGCATCTGCCTAAAAATTAAAAAATATTGGTATATTTAAAAAATCAAACTATTTCCATTTTTATGGTCCAATCTGGTCCTTTGGTTTTAAATTATTATACTGTGAAGAATAGCTAAAATTAAACAAAAAAAAATTAAATAATATATTTGCAATAACAAGTGTGATTGACAAGATCAATCAGCAAAATGAGTCAGCCTTCCCTTGCTGCTTCCATTTTTCCGACGTCCACCTTTTCCGTTTATCGAAGAGAGTCTCAATTGAATATGTCTCTCAAACGTGTTGAAAGATACTGTGCGGAATCAACTAAACTGTTCACGTAATATTTAAAAGTTTCCATTTTGCAATTTACCAAGATGAAAATACAAAATGATTATAATTAGAGTGTGAAGTTAGACAGTTAGAGGAAATGTTTTTATGGAAAATGCTGATTTATGTAATTTTCATTATTTTTTAAAGTTTTTTGTAAATTTATTGTTAGGCTTCATTTTAAGCTTTTTTTCTTCTAAATTTAATTAGTTTTTTAGTTGTTATTTAAATAAAAAATCTATCTTTCAATTATGGTTCAAAAAAACGAAAAAGACAAAACTAAAAAGAAAAATGACAATGAAGATGAATTTAATAAAGAGGTTTTTTTCTTCAAATTTTCATGCTAATATTTAATTTTTTCAGTTAATTTCAAAAAATCCAAATCTTGAAATTGCCCAACTTTTCTTTTTAATGGGCCAAAAGAATGATTCTTCTCATTGGCTTGCTTTACTTGATGTTTTGTTTTAATTTTATTTGAAAGTTTTTAAATCCTTTTTCTGTTTAAGCATGTCAAACGTGATGAAATGGCACCATTTTATGAACATATGTGTACTTCTTTGAAAATTCCTATTGATCAAGCTTTATTGGCTAAACTCAAGGAACAGAATGCGAAACGTTTGGATGAGATAAATAAACAATTGGAGGACGCTGAGAAAAATTTGGGTATTTTTTAATTTATTTTTTCTGTTGGTTTTTGCACAAAAATTCTCATTATTTAAGGTGAGAGTGAAGTTCGCCAGGCATGGTTAGCCAAATCTGAATATTTATGCCAAATTGGTGATAAAGAAAATGCAGTTGCCGCTTTTAACAAAACTTTTGAAAAAACAGTTGGTGTTGGTTATCGAATTGATTTGGTTTTTAATTTAATTCGTATTGGTCTCTTCTTTATGGATCATCAATTAATTACTGAAAATATAGAAAAAGCAAAAGAATTGATGGAAAAGGTTTTTTTAAAAATATTAGGAAGGGAGAAATCATTTTTACTGAAATACTTTTTTGAGTGTCTCCTAGACTTTTAAATTTCAATTTTTAAGGGAGGCGATTGGGACAGAAAGAATCGTCTACGCTCTTATCAAGGACTTTATTTAATGGCTATTAGAGATATGAAAGGGTCTGCTGATTTATTTCTTGAAGCAGTTCCAACATTTGGTGCTTATGAATTAATGACTTATGAAGAATTAATTTTTTATGCTGTTATAACTTCTGTTTGTGGTTTGGAATTTTTAGAGTTTTAATTGTTTTTAAATTCATTTTTCAGCTTTGGATCGTCCTGATTTGAAAACAAAAGTTGTAAATTGCAGTGAAATACAACAACAAGTTTTAAAATTTATTTTACAGGGATTTAGAATTTTTCTGTGCCAATAGAAACAGTCGCCTTATGAAATTCTTTAACGTTTAGAAATAGAGAAAAAGAGCAAAAAATTCATGGGAAGGATGTCTAAAAATTTTATTTTATTAAAATTATTTATTTAATATTCCTTCCAATCCCCTTTTTTCTTTTATATTTTTATGCAATTAACATTGGAAAATACCTAAATTTGGAAGAAATAAATAATTATTTTAAATTCTAATTTATTATTGTTATTTTTTCAGTTAAATGTTAAAATTGGTCAAAATAATTCAAATCTTCCAATTGCAAAAGAATTACTCTATACATTTTATAATTGTGATTATAGTAATTTTATGATTGCACTTGGCAAACTAGAACGAGACTTTTTGGTTAAAGATCGTTATTTACAATTACATTGTCGTTTCTTTACTCGAACTATGCGTATTAAGGCTTATCAACAATTTTTAACTCCATACAAAACGGTTATTTAATTATTATATAAATAGGAAAATAATTTTGGGAAGTTTTTTGAGAAAATTGGGAAGAAAATAGCTATTATTTTTTTGGTCTTGGTTAATATTAAATTAATTTTTAAATAATTTTTTCATTTTTTTTTTAATTTTAAGGTTAGTTTGGATGTAATGGCTAAAAGTTTTGGTGTTAGTAAAGAATATTTGGATCAACAATTATTTAATTTTATTTCCTCTGGAAAACTCAGTTGTCGCATTGATGCGTGTAAAGGAATTATTGAAACAGCACAAACTGACCAAAAAAATTTATTTTACAAGAAAGTTATTCAGTTAGTTGAAAATTTAAAATTATTTAATTTAAAATTATTTTTAAATTTAATTAATTTTTAGTGATGGAGACATTTTGCTTAATAAAGTTCAAAAACTTTCTCGAATTATCAATTAAAGTGTTGGACAATCATTTTTTGATTTTCTTTTAATTGTTTAATTTGGGACTTTATGCGAATAAAATTAAAAATTATTTTTTTATAATTTTTATTTTCTTTAATGTTTTGACATTTTTACATATTTATTGAATGCCAAAAGAAAAAAGAAAGATAGAAAAATTTTCTGTTATAATTTGCGGATAAAAACTTGTTGACGCCGCAAGAAGGAAAAGCATTAAAACTTAATTAAACTTAATTTAAGCATTAAACTTTAATTTAATTTAACTTGGAAAAATTTTAAATAAACCTTAATAAAACAATTTTTCTCTCTCATACCAATATTATGGATTCGGAGTATTGCGCGCCTTTGAACTTACCTTCGCCATCTTCTTCGCGTTTGACGAGTTTTTTTTTGGAATTTAATTTGATTTTATATAGTTTTCATCAGTAAATATTTTTAATTGCTAATTTATCTAAAATAATTTATTATCTTACGTATATTTAGAATATTCAAAAGATAAGATTAAAATGAGTGAAGATTGGCGCATGAATGGAAATGGATAATTTGTTGATCAAGATGGAAAAATGAACGTTTATGTTTTGGATGATAAAGGGAAACGTATATTAAATAAGAAGTCTGTTAACAAAAAAGAAAATAATGCATATATGTTGAAGAGATGTGAACCTGATGATGATCACATTAATGAATGTTTAAAATGTTGGCCATGCATGAAAGGAAATGAGTTTGAAATTTGGAAGCAATTAAGGAAGGCTGAGGGATATGTAAAAATTTAATAATTTTTATATAAATATAAAATTATAATATAAAAATAAAATTAAAGAAAAATAATTAAAATAAAAATATAAAATAATTTTTTATTTTACATATATTCAAATTCAGCGTGTTCCAATAAAGAAAAGGTAGTAGAAGCTGAGCCATATTATGAACCAGAATGGCAATCAGATTATCCTCATTGGTCTAATTATATGGCTCGATGTTTTTCAAATGGAGATGGAGCGTCTTGGTATGATGGAAAGGGCCTGGGCAAAGATTTGCAAGGTAGAGAATTAATTTTAAATAATTTAATAAATATTTAAATAACTTAAAAAATAATTAATATTATAACATAAAATAATTTTTTATTTTACAATAATTTATTTTATTTTTTATATTTTTCATTTTTCTATCTTTTATTTTTGATTTAATATAGGTGATTTAATATATTCATTAAATTTGATCAGATACATAAATCTGATCAGTATATGGCAGATTATCTGAAATCTAAATGCTACAAATCTAAAGAGTCATTTTTAAAAAATGGAATTGATCTTTATATTTGCAACAATATTTTGCACGATGGAGTTCAAGAATGGAAAACTGACATGAATACTTATTTGACTTTCAAGGATTGGTATCCCGCAATAGATCCGACTACAATGAATTCTTTTCATATTAATGTGAAAAAATTTTTGATCGTTTCATTATATACCAAAGTGGAACATCAAACACATTAAATAATCTATGGTAATTTATAAAACATAAAATAATTTTTTATTTTATATAAATAATATTTCAGTCATCTAATGCCTGGAGAAAAAATTCCTGGGGGTATTGTTGGGACACTTGGGTTAAATTTTGATTATTGGGGAGGAGGCGGAACAGCTACAAAATGGAAATATTCTCCTTTATTTTATCAAATCAATGAAATCAGTTAATGACTTATGAAGAATTAATTTTTTATGCTGTTATAACTTCTGTTTGTGGTTTGATTTTTTGAAGAATCTATTTTAATTTTAAATTCATTTTTTAGCATTGGATCGTCCTGATTTGAAAACAAAAGTTGTAAATTGCAGTGAAATACAACAACAGGTTTATTGTTATTTTTAAGGGGGATATAGACTTTTTTGGTATCCATCAGAAAATTATAGCCACCTTGTGATTAATTCATTTTCGTTTAAAATCTTTGAAGGAAGAAGCAAAAGTTCATCGGAGTAGTTTTAAAATTTAAATAAAACCCAGTTTTTATTTTTTGGCAACGCGGCAATTCCGTTCTTTTATCCCTTCTTAATATTTTTATGAAACCTAAATAATTATTTTAAATTCTTTTTTTTCAGTTAAATGTTGAAATTGGTCGAAATAATTCAAATCTTCCAATTGCAAAAGAATTACTCTATACATTTTATAATTGTGATTATAGTAATTTTATGATTGCACTTGGCAAACTAGAACGAGACTTTTTGGTTAAAGATCGTTATTTACAATTACATTGTCGTTTCTTTACTCGAACTATGCGTATTAAGGCTTATCAACAATTTTTAACTCCATACAAAACGGTTATTTAATTATTATATAAATAGGAAAATAATTTTGGGAAGTTTTTTGAGAAAATTGGGAAGAAAATAGCTATTATTTTTTTGGTCTTGGTTAATATTAAATTAATTTTTAAATAATTTTTTCATTTTTTTTTTAATTTTAAGGTTAGTTTGGATGTAATGGCTAAAAGTTTTGGTGTTAGTAAAGAATATTTGGATCAACAATTATTTAATTTTATTTCCTCTGGAAAACTCAGTTGTCGCATTGATGCGTGTAAAGGAATTATTGAAACAGCACAAACTGACCAAAAAAATTTATTTTACAAGAAAGTTATTCAGTTAGTTGAAATTTATTTTTTTAACTTATTTTTAATTTTTTAGTGATGGAGATATTTTGGTGTCGCTTTAGTATATGGGTGCCGAGCTAAAAATACAAATTATATACCATTCGAAAGAGCATCGTCGAGCTGAGTCGAATGACACCAAAAGTGTAATTCAACTTAGCTCGATGAGCTCTTTCGAATGGTATGTAATTTGTATTTTTAGCTCGGCACCCATATACTAAAGTACAGCCGATATTTTGCTTAATAAGGTTCAAAAACTTTCTCGCATTATCAACTAGAGTGTTGGAAAATAATTTTTTGATTTTATTTTGATTGTTTAATTTTTTGGAAATTTTGTGATTAAAAATGAAAAATATTTTTCTTTAAGGTTTTCTTCCTTCTAACACCAAAGAGTTATTATGTGCTTAATAAAAAATAACTTCCAGTTAGTGGGATTTGAACCTTAAATCGTTAGCTAGGAGTAAAACCAAAATTTTTCCCACTAAACCAACGTGGTTTTCCAAGTGGTTGGAAATTTTTTTGAGTTTTAAATAATTAATGAAACCCAAATTCCAGACAAGAAAAAGTTCTTAAAAAATAAATAAAATTAATTTTTTATTAAAACAATGTTTTTTATAAAATATGTTTATGCAAAAAACAATCATGAGCATCAGAGTATTTTTTAGTCTAAAATAAAATTTGTGTCTTTCTAAAATTAAAATAAAACAAATCGTTTTAAATAAATTAAAAAATAAATAACTTTCTTTTTTAGTTAATACTTTCTTCGTTTTCTACTTTCTCTACCAAAGATTCAATAGAAGCATATGGAGTAGTCTCTCCGTCCTCATTAGCATTGTCTTTTTCCAACAAAGATTCAGTAGAAGTGAAAGGAGTGTTGCCATCTTTTGTCAATTTTGTAGGCAGATTTTCTTCTGGCTCAATAAAAGTTAAAGGAGTGTCTTCATTTATTGGAATGTCTTTATTGATATATTCTTCTTTAGCTTCTTCATTAACATCATTTTCCACTAACGATTCAGATGAAGAGAAAGAAGTATTTTCGCCTGAACCATTCTCATTTACAACATTTTCCACCATAAATTCGACTACTTTTGAGATCTAGAAAAAAATAAGAAATTTTTGGTAAGCAAAACTCTTCAGGATAAGAAAAAAAGTTAAAGGAAAATGTCTTACATGAGTGATGAACTGAAATTCTTACTGGAATAGGAATAACAAATTCTATTTTCCAAAAATATGAAAAGAAAATCAAACTCTCTCCAGATTCTCGAAAAATTTAAAATTAACCCTTAGGACCGAGGGCGAAAACTTTTTTATTTTTCCTTCAAAGAATTTTTCTGATTCGAGGAATGGGAAAGTATCTCCTAGTTTTTTCTTAATCCACCCTCTCTTAATTTAATAATATTTATACCTCAACTTCAGCATCCATTTCTTCTTCCAATTCTTTCAATTTAATTTGTTCCTCCTCAGCATCAACCATCTCACAAATATTCTTCTCATTCTCAACTTGTTCTTCATTCGAAGCACTTATGGTAATGTCATCTTTATCACAAACATTTTCTATTGGAAAAACTTCAGAATTAATTGCCAAATTTATGTCAACTTAATTTTTACCAATTTCTTCAGGTTTATCATCAAAATCAGCCCAAGAATCTCCACCTAAAAAATAAAAATACTTTAAAAAATAAATAAAAAATTTACTTCCACCACCAAAACTATTCACTCCATTATCCCAACCATCATTATTATTTGAAGCACTAACAACACTAATTGCATCACCACCCATACAACCACGATTTCTACGGCGTTTTGCTTCTCTCATCATTGTTGTGCTCATATTCATCGTTTGTTTTCGTGAATAAATTACCTTTAAAAAATAAAATATTTAAAAGTAAATTAAAGAGATTCTTTTTAAAGATTTTAATTTAGATTAAATAAATTAGATTAATAAAGATTAAATAAAGATTTTAATTAAAAGATTTAATTAAAGAGCAACAGACAGACTAAAGGGCTAAAAAATCTACACCATTATATGGCACGTAAAAGAGAAAGAAACTATCTATGAGGAATCTATCGGGAAAAAGCTTAAAATCAAACGGAAATAAAATGAGAAATGAAACAGTGCTTCTTAATGTTACCCACCATTGGGAGATGATTTAGGGTAGAATTTATAAATTTAAAAAATCTCTCTGCCATGATAGTTAGACTTTCCTCAAAACCTTCACAAAATATTTAAAAATTATTTACTCGAAGTTTCCGATTCATAAAATCAGTATCATTGAGTAATTCAATTGCATTTTTTGCCTCTTCTTCACTTCCCAATTCTGCAAAGGCAAAAGCATTCCCATCAAGATCATCTTCACGTGTATAACGGTTAACAAAACAATCAACAATATTTAATTTTTTAGCAAAAAGCATTGCAAAAAGTTCATTTTTGTTGACTTCACCAGGAAGATTGGTAATATAAATAACCTTAAATTTTAAAAATTAAATTCTTTAGAAAATATTTTTTAGAAAACCTTTGAAGGAGGATTATCCAATCTTTCACCAGCTGGATCATCTTTTATTTCAAACGGATCATCTTTCGAAGTTATCTGAAATTTATAATAAAAATAAAAAAATAATAGCAAAATTTTTTAAAAATTATTTAAAATCTCTCACTCCTTTCGGTAGCTGTCCAAATTTTTTTGGACTTCCATTTTGTTGTTTATGTTCTTCATCATGTCCATCAGATCCATCTGTTTCATCATTTCGTTGATTATTTTCATTACGACCAACTTCAACTTGTTGTTGAGGTTCATTTTCATTTCTTCGTTGCCCACCACCAATAATTGATCCTCCACGTCCACGACCTTTATAAACAGGTCCAGAAGAGCTCCTATTGTTGGAAGGTGGTTCAAAAAGTGAACGTATAGGTCGACTTTCAAAGTTAGTAGAAGAACGATTGCCATAGTTGTTATTTCGGTCCTTGTTGTATTGATTACTGACATTAGTATTACTCAACTTCTTCTCAACAATACGGTCTTCATTGAGGTCATCTCGTGAAGAGAAGTTTCGATTACCAGTATTGTAGCTACCTCGAAAATAACCTCGATCACCAGAGTTGAAGTCACCACGTGAAGAATAGTTGCGGTCTCCAGTATTGTAATCGTTTCGAGAATAAGAATTACGATGCCAGAACCACGACTACTAAAAAATTAAATGTAGAAAAATCCGTCAGGAACTATACAACAACCAAATATCCAAAAATAAAATTTAAAACAGACCGGCCTCCTCTTCCGCCTCTCCCTCTGTCATTTCCTCTTGGACGATCATTGTTTGAACGATCATTATTCCAATTGTTGTTATTGTTTGAGTCATAACCTCCTTTGTTCCAACTGTTGTTATTGGTTAAGTTTCTTCCATATTCTCTTTGATTTCCAACATTTGATTCCTCTGTTTGCACATTAGTAGTAGTCTTGTTTGAATTAATAACATTATCCCAACTTTCATTAACAGCACCCCATCCATTGACATTATCTCCTAAAAATGAAATATAAATTTCAAAAAACGAATTTAGAAAGATAACCTGTAGAACGTCCCCAAGAATTTTCTTTTTTCTCTTCACTTTTAACATTTTCTTCATTTCGATTGAAGTTATTGTTGTAACCTCGGTCCCCAGTGTTGTAATAATTTTTAATTTTAAGGTTCATTCCACTTTCTTGTCAAAAGTGGAATGAACATTCTTTTCGTCAAAAGTTGATTGTATTGTTGTCTTACTTCCACCTCCCCAAGTGTCATTCGCTTTATAAGAATCCCAACCAACACCTTGAGCTTCCCAAGTGCCATCTAAATTAAAAAATTTCATTTTTTCGAATATTTAATTAAAAACCTGTCGGACGTCCCCAAGGATCTTTTTCGCTAGTCGATTCTTCTTTTGAAATTTCTTTAATCTTCGTTTCAATTGATGTACTTAATTGCTTGTTTAAGTCAGTATTGCATTCTATTGAACTCATTTGGGAAGGTTGCTTATCGGAAATAATGTCAATTTCGCCCCTTTTAGCAAATAAAGCATTTGGCACAAATGCTGCTTGAATGTCACTAAAATATAAAGTAATTTTATCAATTGCCCCTCTGGTACTAGGGGCAATTGATGCCCCTCTAGTACTAGGTTGTATTCATCAGTCGGCACACAGTTGTAGTCGGTGTTTCCCTAACTAGAGTTGTTGGTAGTCACTGGCACAACTGTTGCAGTTGTTGTCTTTGGCTGAGTGTGTTCTTGTTAGCCACTGCCTGCTTCGGGCCTGGGCAACCTAGCTTGAACCTACTCATGGAGGAGTATGAGGAAATGGAAGAGTACATCAACCGCTTTGATCCAGGATCCGAACACAATCTATATTATAATCTAATCCTCGAGTATTATGCACTAACCACGATTCACTTTTTATTTTTCGGGTAGCGTCACTGACTTTTTGTGGAACAATTCTTTAAAGATAAAAATTAACAAATTTATAAATAACAAATATTAAGCGGTACATATTGGAATAAACAGAGATTTTTTGTTGTCTTTAAAAAATATCAATGGCGGATTTTCTCTTTACAAATAATTTTTCTTTTAATCCTTTGGAATTTCAATTAACAGGCTTTCCACAGCAAGACCATACATAATTTTCACCACAACAATTGCTAGCTTTATAACCTGGGGATGGCACACATTTTGCCCACCCACAACTACATTTTGCCGCTGTTTTGCACAATTCTTTCCCAATTGTTTCCCACGGCCATTCAAAACGTTTTGCACGATTATGTTCTTCATTTATTGCTTCAATTGTAATTGATGCTATTATCAAAAGAAGAAAGAAAATCATTTTTGTATTTGAATTAATTTAAGGAAAAGATGTATATAAGGGATATGATTTTGGAGAAATTGAGAGAATTCCATTTTTATAGTGGTCTTTTAATCCATTTGTTTACTACAATTTTTTTCTAATTTTTAATAAAGATTACTCATTTTTATTGTAAAAAAGGAACAATACAATGGAAAATCCATCTCTGATTTTTGAATAGAAAAATACTGCTTACTAAGCAAAAACAGTTTTATTATTCGATTTCCTCGTGTTTTTATTCTTTTTCATGGGTGTTTTAAAAGTAATCCGTCACAAATTTTTGAAAATAAAAATTTTTTTACTCTTTTTAATATTTATTAAATTCAAATCTTACTAATAAAAAAGCATTTATACTATTTACGTACATATTTAGAAAGATTTTTTTTAAAAACAAATAAAAATGTTTTAATACAGCCTGGATAGGTATCATCGAAAATTAATAATTCTTTGATATACATATTAATTAATTAAATATAAATTCTAATATTTAAAATTTCCTAGAGAAATTATTTTAAAATAAATACGAAAAATTAATTTTAAAAATTTAACTTCAATTTCACAAGCAACAACTTCTTTTTTAACGTCTCTTCTCTTTTTTTATTTTTATTTATTATTTGGTTTTTCACTCATCCTCTGACTCATATATTCTAAACTAATTCCAATCCCTTAAAATTTAAATTCTTTTTAAATTAAATAATTTAAATGTTTCTATTTGGATTGTCGTTGTAAATAAATTCTTAGATTTATGATATCTCATAATTTTTTGTTTGTCAGGGACTTTCATCTTCCTATTAATCTTTTTCTTATTTCTTAGCTAAATTAAGATCAGTTAGGAAAGAAACAGATAATCTGAGACAGAAAAGTTTTCCATTTTTAAATTTAAATAATTATTATTTTTACATTTTTTAGCATCTTTTAACGTTTCTTTAATATTTTCCATCATAATCTTCTTTTCTTCAGAAACCAAATGAGTTAAAACTGACATTAAAAGTTCAAAAAATTCAATCGTTGGATTTCCTGATTCAATCGTTTTTAGAGAATTTAATGCATTTACAAAAATTTTACTTTCGCCATCTTCCTAATTTTTTAATAAAAAATTAATTTTAAATATGTATTAGTAATTATATTTAATGTGTAATATTAAAAAATTTATTAGAACAGGATTCACGGAAACTCCTAGGACTAGGACTATATTGAGGTTATAGGGAAGTAAATTCAGTGAAAGAAGGAATTCTGCAATCGAATACAGAAACTTCACCTTTCACATTTGAATTCCCCAGAATGACTAAACAAACTCATTTATAAAATAATTAAAAATATTTTTAAATTTTTGCCTTTTTAATATTTAAAATATTGCGAAGACTTTCCTCAACTTCTTCCTTACTTTCCTTTGCATAAATTAACTTTACATTACATAATTTATTTTTATTTTCAATAATTCTATCACTTTCATGTAAAGCAATTAAAAGTTTAATTGCTTTAGGAAAATTATTTTTTCGCTGTTCATGAAGAGTTAATTTATTCATAAACTTAGCAATCATTTTAATATTTTCTAAATCATTTAAATTTAATCCTTTTGGTAATTCTTCTAAAATATTTTTATTTTCTACAATTTCCATTCCAACGTTTTTTTCTTCCTCGATATTTTTATTTTCATTTTCATCATTTTCTTCTTCAGCATTCTCCTCTTCAATATTCTTTTCAACATCTTTATATATTATTTTGTCCAATTCAACGGTAAAAGAATTTACCAAATCTTTTTGTTCCTAAATATTTTATTATTTATAGAACATTTAAAATCCATTTCCGAAAGTTTTATTCAAAAATAGGAAATAAAGATTTTGTTAAAGTAAGGTATCTCAACGTTATCTGCTTCTACTTATCATGTTTTAAAATAATTATTAAAACTCGAGTTAATCCTTAGGGAAAGTATTTTAACAAAAAAATATGTTCGATTTTCACCTGTGTTAATTCTTCTTTTTCATTTTCATTTTCATTTTTATTTTTATTAATTGTTTTTTCAATTAATAAAGACAAAGGATTGACAGAATAAACTTTTCCTTTCATATTTTTACTTTTATTATTATTTGCCATTTTTAATTCTCCCAAACGTTTGTGCAAATTAATTGGCATTTTATGATTTTTTATTGGAAATAAAGAAGAGCCAATCACTTAAATAATATTTTTTTAATTTTTTAGTTAAAATTTTTGGGTTTAATATTTGAAAAGGGCCTTGAAATATTTGTCAGAATTGAGAAAAAAAAATTTATTTTAATCTATTTTAAATAAACATACTAGAAGAATTATGACAATAAATATTTGGATTTATGAAAGTTGCATCACAAAAACCCAACAGAATTGAAATAATACCAACAAGAATAAAAGAAATTAACGAATACATTTATTTCCTTAATATAAATTGTTTTTTTATTAAAATAATAATTTTTATATATTTTTCTGCACTTAAAGCTATTTAAATTAAAGTATTTAAATTAATAAAAATAAATTTTAAAAATTCTCATTTATAAATATATTTAATTGGTCAGACTATGATTTAAATAAAAACATTTCTTTCATCATCTTTAACAAAATAATATTAAGAAAAGGGTAAAATTATTACGTAAATGCACTTTTACTTTGAAAAAGTACTTTTAAAATTTTATTTTGTCATTTTTTTAATTTAAAAATTATTTCAATAGTTGTCTCTAATAATTTATTTTTTTTTAAATAAATTATTTAGAAATATTAAAAATATTTATTATTTTCCTTTAGGTTGCTTTTAAAGAAATGTACTTATAACTTTCTGCCAAAATTTCTCAGACTTCCGATAAATTAAAATTTGTAAATTAATTAAATTAAATTCTATTTATTTATTTTCTACTTTAAATATTTCTTTAAATTTTTATTTAATAAAAATAAAATTCTAAAAACCATGAGATTCTTTTGAAATATTTTTAAGAAATTTAGACATGTAAAATAAAAGTGCTCGCGCATTTAAGAAATTATAACGTGATGAAATAAATTTATTTATATAAAACATGGCATTTAAAAAATATTTAAATAAAGTTTTTAATTCATTTATTTAATATATAAATAAATATAAAATCAAGTGAAGAAAATAAAAATTCTGAAATTTATTAGTCAAATCTCAAGTTAGGCGACAATTAAATGTATGAATTTAGTTTGCTTTTTATTTGAAAAGGTCTAGAAGATATTTTTTAAAAGATTTTTATTATTTCGTACTTAATTAATACATATTTTACTTAATTAATATTTAATTTGTCAACTCGGACTGTTTGTTTTTGCCGGCTTTACAAGAAGAATGAAATTTAAATAAATAGTAAATGATTTACAAATTTAATTATAATTTTCAGGATATGCTTTAAATAATTTAAGGATTAATTATTTTTGTAATTCTACTTTTTATTAAAATCTGAAAAAATCATTGGAACATAATTTTATGTATTATCTTTGCTAACAAAGAACAAAAAAAAATACAATATTTTACATATATAAAATTTTTTAATTAATTTTCATTAAAATATCCATTCAATATTCTTTTTTGTCAATATTTTCTTTCATTAGTATTTTTGTTTTGTTGATTATAATACCAACGATAAATCAACCAGCCTTCATTTTCAGTTAAATTATTGGCATTTAATGATTTAAAGAAAAATAAATTTTTATTAGATATTTCATTCGTTTCCCACTGTATTTTATTTGCTTTCATTTTTTGTGCAATTTTAACCAATTCTGACATTATTTCAGTCCCTATTCCTTTTCGCTGAGCAGAATCCACAACAAAAATATTATCCAAAATCGGGAAACGTCCTTGCCATGTTGAATAGCCTTTTCTATGAAAGAATGCCATTCCCACAATTTTATTCTTTTCTTCATTTCCTTTTTGTTCTTCTTTCACAACAATAGCTCCAAGAAGACCAGAATTCAAAAGTTTTGCTAATAATTGTTTATTAAGGAATTTTTTGGTTTCCTTCTGTGAGAGGCAATCAAATAATGCCATTCATCAGCAAGGTAAAAAGCGTTACTTTCAGAGATTTGTCCATCGTCTAAATAAATTTCTGTTACCAATTTTTCATTATTTTCTTTTTGTTTCGATGCCTTTTGCAAAACATTATCAAATGATTGAAAAGATAAACGCCATAAATTAAATTTGTTTTCTTCTTTACCATCAGTCTCATCAATTAATCCAGGAAGTTTTTTGTAAAATTTAATAGCACCATAATTAGAACGTGCTACTTGCCATTCAACGAAAGGAATATTTTGGGTATAAGCTATTTTAGCCAATTCTTCCAATAATAAAAACCCAATTCCTTTTCGACGAAATTGTGGGCGAATGTAAAGATCCTCGAGGTGAATTATTTGACCTTGGGAGAAATATAAATTTAGTCTTACTTTTTTTGTTTAATAAATTTCTAGTTTTTTATTGTGGATTTTGAAATTTATTGTCGAAAAAAATATTAATTAATGAATTATCAACAACATACCTTGAGTACTAGATCCACAAAAATAAAAGACAGCATAGGCTGCCATTTCCCCATTATCTCCAATTGCTATCAATGAATGCATAAAACCATTATTTAAATCTTTTTCCATCTGTTCAGCATTAATCAGAACTCCATTAGACATATCGTGATAATCTGCCAATTCTTGAATTAATGAGTGCAAAGTTTTGGCATCTTTCGTTTTTGCCAATCTAATTTTTATTTTTTGATTATCATTTTCATTCTTTGTTATAAAATTATTTTTCATAAAAGGATTAACCGAAAATAATTTTCCTTTTAAATTATTCTTTTTATTTTTTGTTATTTTTAAATAATTCAATTTTTTATTCAAATTAAATACTTTTGGAATTTTTGAATTATTTATTCCATTTGAAAGAAAAGAAGAACCAGTCACTTAAAATTTTGAATAATTATGAGATTAAATATAATTTAAATTCAAAAAATAAATATACAAGAAGATTGATGAAGTAAATGTGAAGGGGTTCCCATTGCTTGATAAAAAATTAATAAAATAGAAATAAAGCCAAAAAATAAAAGAATTAAAGAATACATCTTATTTTTATTTTAAATTATTTAATATTTTATAAAAAAAATTTAATTCTTTTTAATAAAAACTCAAAAGAAATGTTTACTATTTTAAAATTATTTTGAAAGGTTTTTGTCAGAGGAGTATGATAAAAGATTTATTTATTATTTAATTTTTTTTCGATAAAAATTAAAAAAAACATTAAACATATTTCTTTTAAAGGTAATACTTTCATCATGTTTAGAAATAAAAGGACCAAATTAGAGCGTGAATACACTTTTGATGCACTTTTTCGTTTTTATCTAAGAAAATATTTTAAGCACTTTACTATTTTTATTAAAAATTTATTAAAAAATATTAAAAAACATTGAAGAATTTTTTAAAAGTTTATTGCTTAATAGTGATGAATTTATATGATTAAATAAATAAAATAATTAATTATTTATTTATTCACAACTTTCTGGGCAAGATGTTTTAAGTGAAAGATAAATAATTATTTGTAATTTCTCTCTAGCTTCTTTACATTTAATTTTCACATTTCCAATTCTAGCACAAATAGGATAATCTCTTAAATATTTTATTTTAAAATATTAGAAAATTAAATTTAAAAAAAAAACTTTTTTCTTAAACAACAAATTTTGCATGTTTTGGCGCATTTTAATGAATAAGTTTGCCAATCTTAAAATTTAATTTAATTATAAAATATTTTTCTAAAATAGTTCTTTATATTTTGATTAATAATTAAATGTCTTAAGAAAAGAAAAAGTTAGAGAGCAAAGAGTAAGTTATTCTTCTCATGTTGACTTTTAGTTTTATGTCAGTTATACATTTGAGTCTTGAACTCTAAATTAGAATAATTGTTACAGAGAATTCTTAAAATAATCCTTTTTATAAAAAACTTTATAAATTGAAGATATTAATTTGCAGAATTTAATTTATAACCAAAAGTTTTTTTTAATTTTTATTTGATAAATTTCAAAAAAGAAAACAAAAAATTTCGAAATAAAGGAGAATTAGGGCTAGGAATTAAAATTAAGATTAAAATTTCTCACTTTGATCATTTTCACAGAGATTCTCATTAACAACTCCATTAGTGAAAAATACAAGCTGACATTGAGAATCAGAATAAAATTCATTTTGACAATTATCAGCACCTGGACCAACACAAAGAATAGCAAAAGATGATAAAAATAATTGAATAATTAAAAATAAATAAAAAATTAACATTTTTTTATTTTTTAATATTTTTAAATTTAAATATGAAAGTGGGTAATAATAGACTAAATAAAACTTAAATTTTATTTTTTTTGAAGAAAATTAAACTTTGCTCCCTTCAAATATTAAAGTTTATTTCAGGTTTAAATTCAAAGACCAATTTCTCTTCCAAATTATTTTTAGAAATATATTCAATATTTTTATATTATCAAAAAGCAATACACAAAACTTTTGCAAATACCAATTAGAACAAAATTTTGTCAAGTCTTAATATTAGTAATTGTGAAAACATCTGTTCTTGTTAGTGAAATCAGAAAAAATATTTATGGAGAAAAAATATTTTTTTTAAATATATATAAAAAATATTTATATATATTTAAAAATATTTATTTTTTTTTTAAAAAAAAAATATTTTTTTTTTTTAAAATATTTATATATTTATTTAATATTTAAATATTAAATAATGGAAAAAATATTTAATATTTTTTAAATATTTATGGATTTAAATATTTATATTTTTAAAATATTTATGATTAAAGAATTCTAGTTCAAAAATCTAAATTTCAACAGGAAATATTTTTAAGCTCCTTAAGAGACTTCTTAGTTTTAAAAATAGGCTCGGATACCCGTACCAAAATTAGTACTTAAACAAACTTGCATCCAAAGCCATTTTACTTTGCTTTTTAAGATGGAGTATTTCTGGTAATCCTCTCATTAAATCAATTCTTTTAATCAAAACAAATTTCCAAATCAAAAGCTTTTCTTTAAACAATCTGGTAAATATATTGACAAGGGCTAAAATAAAACCGGTGGAACAAACAAAATAAAATTGTGGCAAAAATAGGGAGAGGGAGTAACACGCACATATTTGTGCAATCATTTTTGATGAGGTCGAGATAAAAAAAATATTCTCTACAATCCCTCAGAAAACTGTCACAAACAAAATTAACATGTCCAGTCACCACCCTCCACACTTTTATTGCTCATTACGTTTTGATCCATGCCGGTCTTTCTATAAAAAATTATAAAAATAGAAATGAATTTCAGCACAAATATCAAAGAAGTGCCAAATCAATTTTTAAAGTTTTCTCTCCATATTTTAATGTTGTCATAATTCTGGTAAATTTCCCTTGTTTATAGAAAGCTAAATCCAAATATACAAAAAACAAAAAAAAAAAGTTATATTAGATCGGAAAGGTCAAAAATGTCTTTTCCTACTTTAATCTTCAAAAAACCCTTCAAAATGACAGATTAAATTAAAATTAAAAACAAACATTGTGTTCAGGTCGATTTCCATGCCTTGGAGCGTTACCGATTGTCAGTTGATTGAATAACTCCAAATCAATATCTCCTCGACTATCAGTTCGTTCAACTTCTTGATGTTGAGTTTCACCTGAATCTTTTTTTTAATTCTTTATTGAATTTATAATTTAAAAAATAAATAAAAACACACTACGTTTCCTGTGATGCAAATTCTGAACTTCAGCTTCCTGAGGTGGAGAAAGGCTTTGAACTCGAGATATCAACCGCTTTTGACCACAAAGTGTGCATTTTGTTGCCTTAGGCCAATTGTCGAATGTACTTAAAAATATTTAATTAAAAAATTGTTATTAATCTGTCAAAGAATTGTATCTAGAAATAAACGGGAAAAAGAAAGGCATTTTGTTGGTTACCTTGTTAGCCCATATTCAAGTTCCAGGTTTCAGTAAAAGGACCGAATAGGATTTGCAAGGGACAAAGACTCTTACTTAAAGCTCTATCAATCCCTAGGCCCAAATCATTAAGGTAAATTATGAAAGTTTTAAATTAATAATAGAATTTTTCAACTAACCAACTCTGACAAGTCCATTTATTAAGTGCACGAGAAATTAAATTATTGTCCTTGTGCTGCTGAGTATGAGCAATAGTTTGCTTAATTGGAATAATTTGGTTGTTGACAAATGGTGGAGTTGCATAACGAGGTGGTCGATCAGCATTACATTGAATGCAACGTTTTGTACGCTGACAATTCATATATGTACCTAAAAAATAAAATTAATTTTAAAAGCTAAATTAACAGAATTTAATTTTAAATATTGAATCCATTTAATCATCCTATTTTTAGCAGATTCAAAAATAAAATTCCAAAATAGGAAGGAGTATTACACGTTTTTTAAATTAAGTCAATGCCCAAATCTAACGTAGGATTATCCAAAATATGAGTAGTTAAAATATAAATTCGGTTTATATAATTATAAAATATATTTACATGTTGGGCAAGGCCAACGAAGTTGCTCATCAAGCATAATTGAAGTTTTAACTGAAGACTCATTGGCAGGACAAAGTTCTAATTCATAAGAAATAAATTTTTTAAAAATTAAAAAAACCTTCAATCAGCATTGGTTTGTTCCTAGGTTGATAACAAAGAACACATTTAACACTAGCATCCCAATTAATATAAGTGCAATAAGTGCAAGCCCACTTCTTTGGTGCAGAATCGTCTTTGGAAGAACTTTCAGCCATTTTTGTAAAAAATAAAACCAATATATTTATGTCAGATCAAAACAAAAGGTTTAACACTGAAAAAAATAAACAATTAAAAAAATTCGAGAAATCGCGTGAACGAGAAAAAATAACAAAATAATTAAATCTTTTTCTCCAACTGTCTCTACATTTTTATAACACTATTTCCTTTTGAGTTATAGAACCCAAATAAATATTCCACGTTTTTGAGGTTTATTAGCTGGGGATATTCTTCTCAATCTAGATCAAACAACCATGACCCGAAATATTATTGTACTTCAAAGTCAGTAACCTCAATTTTAAAGGAAGGTATGCAAAATAATGGAAGCGGATAGAGAAATAAAGAGAGACGAAATAGTAGTATGTAAATGTTTTTGCGCGTGCGGCAGCTGAATGGCAGCTGAATGCCGTTATTTTAAAATTCCAGTGTTTTTATTCATTCATTTCCGATTTTTAAAATTTAACAGTTTAAATTTGAGAGACTTTTTACAAAAATTTCTTGAATTTTCACGTTATGTTTGAACAATCACAGCACAGTTCTTCTACAACTCCTTCATTGTCTGATAATAACATTTCTTGCTTGACTAATTCACAAACTCTGGAAGATCACTGTTGGTATTGGGGTGCAGCAACTAAAGAGGAAATTAGTGCAGCAATGGAGGTTTAAAAATTTCTTAAATTTTCATTTCAATTTATGTGACAGAATCAACAAAATGGTACTTTTGCAGTACGTAATGCTTCAACAAAAGGGCAATATACCTTAACTTTACGGATTGATGGAGCTAATAAACTTATTAAAATTCTTGTAAGTCATTTCTCTTTTGTTAGTTTAATTTTTATTTTAAGGTAGAGAATGGTAGATGTGGCTTTACTCCAGATTCTATGGATTTTGATTCTATGGCTAGTCTTGTACAATTTTATCAAACATGCTCTCTAAGAGATTTTAATGAAAAGCTTGATACTTGTTTGCTTTACCCACTAAAATCACCAAAATCATTGGCTTGTCAGAGTGCAATGAAGGTTATTTGTTTCTTCATATTTTTAATTTTTCTATTTTTTAGTCAGATTCAATGATGGATCCTTCTTATCGTGTCAGTTTACTCAAATGCACCTTTGAGGTCTTAATATTAATTTACTAACATATTTTTTTTGAAATTTTTAGGCTATTCATGCTGAATATGATCGAGTTTCTAGACGTTACGATCAATTATTTAACCAGCAGTTAGCGCTAAATGACGAGTATAATCGAAAACAACGTACAGAGAATGCATATGCTGATGCTTTGAAGATATTTGAACGGAAAATTGGCGAATTAAAAAAGTTTGGTTTTATACATTCTAACAATATAAATATTGCTAAAAAATTTTCATGTCAGCACTATCTCTGAAGAAAAGGATCTCAATGACCGCGATCGTGAATCTCTTACAATGAATATTGAATTACAAGAAGAGAGGTATTTTTACATTTTTATGTTTTCTAAAACAAATATTTTTAGGATGGAAGAAATAGGGAAAGCCCAAACTTTAATGAGGGCAGCAATTCAAAATATAGGACTTTCTCTACAAAAAATCAACGAAGAACTTGGAAGATTAAAACCTTCTCTACTTAAATTACACAAGTTTGCATTTTTATATGATCTGTTTTAAATTTATTTTTTCCAGAAAATGTGAAAAATATCGAGATAAACTTCTTGAAATGTCAAAGCAAAAAGTTACACATGCCCAATTGGATAGAGTTGTACAAAGTGTTTCGCTTGCGGTATATTTTCAATTTTCAGCCATTAAATGATTTTAAAAATATTTTTCAAAAATTTCCCTTAAATTAAGCTCGATTCTGAACCCTCCACTTTGAGCACGTTTTTGCTTAGAATTTCATTGCCAATCTCTAGATGGTGTTGTGAATGTTGGTTGTGGCATCAAGCAACTAAGGTTTGAATTTCTTTATTTTACTAAATTTCATCATTTTATAGGATGAATCAATAGCACTTATTCGTTCTCTAATGAATGATTCTGACATTTCTTCAACAGATGGTATTTTTCTCATTAGGCCTAGTAGTTCGCGTGTTGGTTTTTATGCTTTAGAAATATCAAAAGATGACAATGTGGTTTGTTTTGAATTTTTATTTATGTTTCTTTTACCCTTTCCTATTTTTAATCATTTTTCTAGCATTCCTGTCTGATTGAATATCGAGACCCTAGAACAACAATTGACCATTCTGGTGGTTATGGCTTTGCCCAAACACAAATGCTTTTTGCTTCACTAATGGATTTTGTGCGATATTATTCAGCTGTTCCATTAAAAGAACATAATTCTGTTTTGGACACTCCTCTCATAACGGTATAAAATTTAAGGAAATTAATTAGAATTTTTTTTTAATTTTTTAGCCAGCTCTGGGTCATTTAAAACAAAGAAAAGAAAAGAACTGTTTTTCATCTAATACTGATCAACAACGTGATAAAGCTAAATTAAAAAGAATTGAAGCAATCGATGACGAAACAGAATTAAATAAAAGTGGAGAAGAGATGAATATAGAGAAAAAGCTTTCGAGTTCTGATACTTTGTAAATTTAATTAAAATGTTGTTTAGTTGTATATAAATTTTGTTTATTATTTGAATATATTTTCAGAAATTTTCAAAAATTCTATTTAAATATTTTTACGTTCTACTTCATATATTAACATTTATGATATTTCCTATTACTTGTTACAGATGCGTGAATTTACTAACTGGAAGGATTCTGTTAATCCTACTCGAGATAAATCAAGGTAAGTTATTTTAAAATTAAAAATTAATGGGTATCGGAAAAACCGGTTGGGGTCAACTGAGTGCGGCCAACTGAGTGTCAGCCAGGTTTAATCGGTCATAACTTTTAAAATCTTGATCCGATCTGGATAAATCTTATATCATTCGAAAGCCCTCGATGAGTTGAATCTTTTTTCCTTCAGGACTGATCAGCTCCGATCATTCCTTAAAACGTTACAAACCAATAAACGTGAAAAACCTGGAAAAAGTGCACTTATCAAGTTATAACTTTCTAATGATCGATCGGAGCTGATCAGTCCACTTGGAGAAAATATTCAGCTTATCGAGGGCTTTCGAATGATATAAGGATTATTCAGATCGGATCATAATTTAGAAAGTTATGACCGATCAAACCTGGCTGACACTCAGTTGGCCGCACTCAGTTGGCCCGTTCCGCGGAAAAACGGTGAGGAACTGTTCGCACCCGGTAATATTTTCCGAATTGCTACAATAAATTTAATGGTATTTATTTAAATTTAATGTTTGAATTTTTAATGTTTTATAAAACATTAAAAATTCAACTAAATCCAGTCACGATTCCTTCATGTGCAAGACTCCGGAAATATATACAAAAAATATATTTTTGAGATCCGTACCTAAATAGCAAACATAACTTATTAACGTAGGCTTACCTAAAAATAAAAAACTTACATTAGAGCCTTAAAAATAAAAATGATTACCTAAAAATTAAATTATTAAATTCAGTCATTCTTTTTAGTGCTGCAAGATTCCGGCAAATCAATTATTGTTTGAAAGACCTTCGTGTTCGTGTCTCCTTGTTTGCTTATTTACTTCCAAATTGTTTTATTCCAATTTTTGAACAATATAATTCAAATATATTTATATCTTTTATTCTTATTGCAATTTTGGGATTTATCTGTGTTAGTTTAACTCAAACAAGTCGTCAACGATGGATGGTATTTATTAATTACTCTCAAAATAAATTTTATAAAATTTTCCTTTTGAAAAATTTAGTATTCTTCCCAAGCATTTCTACTTGGTGTTGTTAATGGCTGGGCAATTAAATTTGGTGTTGATGCATTCGTAAAGGAGCGTAATGATGTGATCACTTTTTGTTTGTATGTCGTATTGTTTTGTATTTTCCATTTTAGCGAGTTTTTCATGACAGGTTAATTTTTATAAATATTTTAATAAAATTCTTATTTTTTAGCATTTTCAAATCCTGATTCACTCCGTCCTGATTCTTTCCTTCTAAATCATTCGTGGGCCTATTGGACAGCAGCGATTTGCTCATGGATTGAATTTTGGACTCGTCTATGGATATTTCCAAGTAATTTTTTGACTTTTAAATTTGAATATTTTTGAAAAATAAATTCATTTACCTTTGAATTTTTCGAAAAATTTATTTCAGTACATCATTTGCAGCATTCTACTCGCCATTCATTTCTCTTGCCGGTTTGCTTCTTTGCATAATGGGTGAAACCTTCCGCAAGTTAGCCATGTGCCATGCCTCTGTTGGCTTCACACACCAGGTTTTCCACACTTTAAGATGAATTTTAAATGAATAAATTATTTTTAGATATCATTTCGTCGTAGCAGGAATCACAGCCTTTGTACAGATGGTGTTTATGCATTGGTCCGGCATCCAGGTTTCTTTATATATTTTTCTTTAGATAGTAAAAATGTTATTTTTAGGTTATATGGGTTGGTTGTTATGGTCAGTTGGTACTCAGGTAAATTGATAAAATTATTCTGAAAATATTTTAAAATTTAAGTTGGTCCTATGTAATCCATTTTGTGTAATTTCTTATGCCATTGTGACTTATCGATTCTTTGAAGAACGAATATATGAGGAAGAACGTTATCTTATTGGTATTTATTTATTTAATTTTTTCTGCTTCTATTAATTTCTTAGAATTTTTTGGTGCACGATATATTGCCTATCAGCGTCTTGTGCCATCTGGAATTCCTGGTGTCAGTGGGTATGAACCAACTCACTAATATTATTTTATTGACTTTTATGGAGGATTTAAGTTCGAAATTAAAATTAATTTTTCAATTGATCTCTTTATAGCAATTTTGTTATTAAAGATTTTATTTTAAAAAGATTATGATTTTTATTTGTAAAATTGCATTTATTAAAGGTTTTGAGTTTTTGATTACCATCACGTTTCTTAATGTCTTAAACCCATCTTTTACATATTTTTATAATTTTTTCATTTACTAATTTTTAAACAGATTTAGAATTAATATTTTTTTAAATGGATGGAACAACGCCCAATTCTATTGTGAATGGTGTCTCTAATCTCAAAGAAGAAAACGGGTCAAATGAAATTATTGTCAACCCTCATATGAATGGAGATTCTCAAGCAAATTTATTTAAACGTCACAAAATTTATTTATCACCCAAAGATGATAATGATGCTGAAATTTCGCAATCACCACCTTCAAATGTTACAAGTTCAGTATTTGTTACCCCTGGAATTTACAAAAGAAAAGTTTGCAAACCACGAGTGAAAGAATCGACTGAAGAGGTTTAACTAGAAGAATTTTTATAAATTCTTATTTAAATTTTTAGGTGAAATTCACTTGGTCAGTTGATGAGTTAGCTATTTTTCGACCTGTCCATTTTGATGAAGCAGAATTTTCTTTACCGCCAGATGATTGGTAATTATTTTGAAATAAATAAAATTTTTCGGATGGGACGTCAGCAGAATTGTCCTAATAAAGTAATCTTTCATTTTTAGGAATCCAAATCCTAACCATGATGTAGAAAAATTTTGGAGTCGAAGTAAACAAATATTTCCTTCGCCAGATATCCAAAACGTTTTGCGGACGGTTGAAGAAAATTATACAAAATCCTCAACAAGCTCAAGTCCTGCCTGTTATAGTCATTCATCAGAGGATTTTTATTTGTCAAAATCTCATGGACAAAGCAGTACTGAAAGTAGCAGTAGTCGATCTATTACAGCTGTATGATTTGTTTTTAATTTTTAACTTACTTTTATACTTTAGAAACGATTTCTTCACTCATCGGACAATTCACCAGATGATGCTTTGCTCTTTAAGGTTTGATTTTTGGAATTTTTATTGATATTTCCTGAACCTTTCGGGAAAATTTGTCCAGTTTTTATCAGAAAATCTTGTTTTTAACAAATTTAATGTTCTCCTGAAACTTTTACATGGGATATTTAAAACCCTCTTCCCACCTAATAATAAATAAATATATTCAAAGAATCTTCAGTTGGACAATATAAAAGATGAAAAAGAAAACGAACAAGAATTTGAACAAATAGAACATTCATTATCAATTGGGGATGATGCAGATCGTATTTTTGCAGATTTGGAACATGAAATTGTTATGCGACAACAAGCCATTAGTCCTATAGAGAATATAGAAAAGTTTATATTTTTAGAGGTTAGTTAATATTGAAACTATTTAATTTAACATTTCAATTTCAAGACAAGCCCAATAAAACCGGATAGCTAACGATGAAGGAATTGGTAATTTTTGTAAACCTTAAAGACGACGAATGTGGGAAATGGTTGTGGAATTAATAATTGGTAATAAAAATAAACAAAATTTGAACTTTTTTTTAATTCTAAAATTATTTTTAAAGGGTTAGTTAAGATAAAATTTAAAGTTAATAAAAAGTTTTCTTTACTTTTAAAAGTTTCCGAATTTTGAAATTAATTTCAAAAATAGTAAACATTTTTATTCTCGAAATTTGAAATTAAAATTAAAAAAGAATTTTTCTCCAAAAATAAATAATAAGTGAAAACTTAAACGGTGGCAAGTCGTTTGGGAAGTTTTTTGTTCTTGCGTCTCTTTTCTTCCATTTCAATAAAAAGTTTTTCTTTCAATAAGATTTTAATTTCATCCTTCCAGCGAGCAAGCTCCAATGCCTGATCATAAAACTTGATGGCCTCTTGAACGTTCTGCCTTAAAATATTATATTTTATACGGGAATTTTTAAGTCTTAAAATTCTTAATTTAAGAAAAATTCCTGACTCACTTATTAAGTTGCATTTTAGCAAGCATCCTGTAAGGTTCCCAACTATTTGGATCAGCTTCTATCGCATTATTCATTGTTGTCTCCATTTTTTGAAGATAAGCCTCAAAGTTATCTCGACCCATTCTCTCACTCGGCTGTTCTTCCAAAACTCTAAATTTTCAATTTATTATAAAATTAAAATAATATAACAAACCCAGAAAGAAAAATGGCAGCAGAACAATTAGGCATTAATTCAATTACTTTTCGAGTTGATTCAACAGCAATTTCGTTGTTTTGCATTAAAATACCAAACTATAAGGAAAACAAACATTTAAAATTTTAATGCATATTTAATACTTTGGCAAACATAAGCAAAGCAAATACTGGAGGTTTATCGGAATCCTTTAACATATTTTCCATAACAAATATATGCCTATGAATATCTGCAGTATTTCCACTACGAAGTGCCATTATAAAGTAGATATAAGTTTCATAATATCTAAAAGAAAATTAAATTCTTAATATCATAGGAAAATTCATTTGTTGAATAGTTAAGTTAATAGTTGTTAACTTAATAGTTAAGTTCGAGCCTTTAATCTTTCCTAGTAACCACGGGCGGAAATTCTTATTTTGATCTGATTAGTTTTCTAAAATATTCAAAACAAACTTAATGAATGGATGGTCCTTGTCCAAATGTTTTGCTTTCGATATAGCACTTAATGCCTCTTCTAGCTGTTCAGTTCTTAATAAAGTAGAAGCAAGAGATATCTGAATTTAAAAATTTTATAAAAGATTTATAAATGTTTCTCTACCAAAGGGTCAACGTTTAATGGATTAATACGAAGTGCTTCATCCACCAATTGATTTAAACGCAAAATTTTCGCCTCGTTTAGCGTTGTCATATTTTCTCCATTTCCAATATTCATTTCAGATTCGTCTGTTTGAGTACGTTCCAAAGCCATTTCAAGTACAATTTGAGCAACATGTAAATCTTTGTTGGCCAGCTTTTGACCTTCATCTTAAAATATATTAAAATTAAACTAGAAAATTATAAATTATTATACCCAATTGTTCCCAAAAAGTCATAAATTTGTCTGCCATAGCAATAGCTTCTTCCTCCAATCCATGATAATGAAGAAAACGAGCAGCCAAAAGTACAGCCTGTGCTCTTTCGATATTATCATTTTGGTCATTCTCAATAGCTTTAGTTGACAATGAAACAATCTCACTATATTAAAAATTATTTCGATAAAATAATCAAAAACTACTTGTAATTGCAACGCTTCAATTCAACCAAAGCATCATCCAAACTCCCTTCACTAGCTTTTTCATAGAGTCCAGCAGCTCTCAACAATAACGGATCATGAATTGAAGTGCAAAACTGCCAAGAGTCAACAATTGATTGCGGAATTTTTTGTCGTTGTCCTATGCGATTCTGTACTGAAATTTCTGTAAAATCAGAAAAAAAACAAATACCTCAAGAAGTTTATTGCATTCAACCTCGCTGATCTCATTCATAAGCTTCTCAATATCATTTTGAATGAGTGCAACCTGTTGAGGATGAATAACTGCTTGATCCAATGAAATCAATACCATGTAGTCTAAAGATAAAAATTTAAAGGTTTAAAATATTAAAAGTTAATAAAACCTTCAAGGGCTTCCAAAGGTCTTTCCAATCGATGCAAACATCTAGCCCTACGAACAAGAGCCTTTGCATAATCAGGTTTCAATTGAATGGCTTTGGTGCAATGTTCAATGCATCTAATCGAATCAAGCTGAAAAATGAGAAATAAAAATATTTTTGAGAATTTTAAATAACCAAAGCATCATAACAAGCTGCAATATTATTTTCACATATTGCTAACAAATCATCATAAGCATGACCTATCAGTTTAGATGGCTCATCATAAAGTGATTGAACTATGTCATTGAAAATTTGAATAGCCTCTTGGTATCGTTTGTCTTTGTAAACATCAATTCCTTGTGCTTTCTTTTGTTCTGCCCAAACAAGAAAGGCATTTTGAACATTACTTCCTCCACTGGATCTTCTCCAAATCTTAAAATTATTTAAAATGATTATTTCTATTTAAAAATAAACTAACATAATAAGCACCAACTCCAATTCCGAGTCCAATTCCTGCCCCTATTCCAATTAACCAAATTCGATGTTTAGTAAGCAAAGACTTATCAACAGAGAAAATACCGCGTTTAAAATTATTCGCACTTGTAGATGCCAACACAGCTCGCATTTTAATCAAGAATAAGAAATAAAATCTAAAAATATTAAAAAGCAAATATTATTTTCAACAACTTGATGATTTTGGAAAAGTTGATTTTTGGTTGAAAGGAATAAACAAAAGGAAAAAAAACTTGTGTTTACTAACAAAACTGCTAGATCATAAATTACTTGCCGTCGTCCTAAATTAAATCCTATATATAAATTTTAGAGGCGATAACAAAAAAAATTTTTTAAATTCGCGCCTTCTTTTTTAAATAAAAAAAAAGTTTTTTTCTTAACACGAAAAAGTTTTTTGTAAACAACTGTGCAATTTATAGAAAGAAAATAGGAAAAGAGAGTACTTGATCTGTTTTCTTTAAATAATTTCTAAATTTATATTGTTTATGTGAAAACAAATACCCAGATATTCGCGACGAAATATTCGTAAAACTTTTAATTATTTAACTGTAATCGTTTAATCGCAATTCTATTTACAAAAAGTTAAATAAAAGAAAAAGATTTTATTTTGAAACGAAATCTTTAGAAAAGCTTATAATAATTGTAAACAATTTCGTAATAAAAGCAAATATTTTTTTAAATCTG
>ABLG01001573.1:0-37035 GCA_000172435.1 Meloidogyne hapla
TATAAAATTTAAAGATTATTTTATTTCATACTTTGATTAATAATTTATTTAAATAAATTTTGGTTTTCACCTTGATTATTTGGGTTTTACGAAAACTTTTTAAAAAACATTTTATTATAGAATTTTTATTTATTTTATTATCCTTATATTAATTTTCAAATTAAATTTATAAATATAAAAATATATTATTATTATTAAATTTAGTTTTAATTACTTTAAAACATTAATTTTCTTAAATTTAATGCCATAGGCTCTATATTGTGGTTCCTTTTATTAGGGGAAAATATTCATAATTTCTAAAATTAATATAGTAAATATTTTTAGATTATATTAATTGAGCATTTCTTTTGTTTTCTTTAATTTACCGTAAATTTTGTAAAACATAATTATATTATATAATAATATAATTAAATTAAAGGCATTAATAATCAAATATTTCCAGTTGAAATAAATTTAAAAATTAAAAATATTTTTGATCAATATATTTATATTAAGATTATATTAAATAATATTTCATTAAAATTTTTTAATAAATTTTTTGTGTTTCTATTAATATAATATTTTAATTATTTAAAAATAAAAATTTCATTTTAATATTTTTTGTTAATTATAAAAGATTTTTACCGAATATTTTTTTTAATGACCCGATTTTTTCTTGTTATAATTAAATAATGTAAATATTAATTTATTTAAAACATTTTTTTATTTAAATATGTTTATTTGTTATTTGCTCTATCCAATCGCAGAGGGTTGGATATATTTTACTATATTAATTATATTAGTTTTCAATTATTTTAATAATTATTTTATAACATTAGAATTGTTATCTAGATATTTTTTATAAAATATAAATTATATTTTTTAATTTTATGACAATTAAATAATAAAATATTTTAAAATTATTAAATTTTAATAATTAAATAAATTTATAAAAATAAAATAAATTTAGGCACTAATATTGTAATTATTTTAAAATATTATAAATATATTTTCATAATACAGTCAACTCTCGATATAACGAACTTGAGGGGACCGGAGGAAAAGTCCGTTATATCGAGAGGTTCGTTACATCGAGAGTTCGTTCTATACCCTTCTAAAATGAATATAAAACGCTTTTATTAGATTTTATTTCATAAAATTGACTAAACATATTTTTTAGAAAATATCTAAAGGAATAAACTTGATTTTCGTTAGAAAAACCCCCAAACAATTAAATTCCAAGGCATAATAGACAATTTTTTGATAATTCCTTTGCAAGGTCGTACTTCTTACATAATTCAACTTTTTTTACCCCTTGTTCTGCTTCTAAATTCCTCCAAAAAATGGCATTTTATGAGGTGTATCCCGAAAACCCCGAAACTTTTTCGGGTCGGGGGACGGGTCGGGGATAATCCTGAAAAAATCGTTCGAGAACGGGGTCGATATAACGAACTTGAGGGGACCGGAGGAAAAGTTCGTTATAACGAGGGTTCGTTACATCGAGAGAAATTATATCGAGAGTCGACTGTACTTATTTTTCAATAATAATAATTTTTTATTTAATAAATTATATTTATATAGACAATAATAATTTATTTCTTGTAAAAATAAGAAAAGTAATAAAAATTTGTTTAGTTGTTCAAATAAAAGAATTTGTTGGAAATAAAATAATAAATGAATATATTTAAACAAATTTGATGGAAGAAATATTGAATGAAAAAAGTGTTATACGTAATATAAAATAATTTATCATCTGATATTTGAAAAAATTAAATAACATATGACTAATATTTTAAATATAAAAATATAACTAAAATAATTTAATATTGTATATAAATATTCTTAGATTAAATAAAGTAAAATATAATTATAACTCCATTCTAGCTAAAGTACAATATCAAAATTAAAAAATTTTTAAAAACAATTGCGAAGTAAAATTTTTGGTTAGGATTCTTTAACTATTATTTAAATTAGGATATTTTACTAAATATATTTTAATTTTCTTGACTAAAAGTTTCTTAGGTAATTTTATAACTAGAACTAAATTAGGCCGATATTTAATAAAAAAACTGTTAAATCTGGACAATTAAAGAAATATATGCATCTTTATGCTTTTTCAGTTCATAAAATAAATTAAGTAAATAAAAATACTTAATGTTCTGCAAATATTAAAGTGTAATTTAAAATTTTCCATTTATTTAGATGTTCCACTCAAAACTTCCTCGTTACACTTTAGTAGTTATTTTTTATTAAATTATTTAAAAGAAATTTAAATTTTTCTCAGTTAACGCTTATAATTAAAAATAAATAATTAAAAATAATATTAATCGAACTATAAAACACTAGTTTGTTCAGCAACTTAAATTTTGTAAAAGAAGAGGATGGATGAATGATAAATTCAAATTTAAAAAAATCTTTGAAAGAACTTATATTAGAAAAATATTTAAATTGAATAATCAGTTTTTCCTTATTAAATTCTTAGGGTGCATATAATTAATTTTATTTTTTCCAAAAAATCATGCTCATTTTAATGACGTTTAGTCTTCATTAAATAAAATTTCACAAATTTCCAGTTTAAGATCCGTGTTTTTGCATTGCTCATAAGAAGGAATTAATTAGTATATAATGCATAATATAATGAAGAAATCATTCACAACCAATTTAAAAATTTTATTTAAATAACCTTATAAATTAATTAGAATGTCCACTGTTAGTTTCATTACTTTCTTTTTGTTGATTGCTTTGTTTTGGTTTAATTCAATTATTGAATGTGGTCTTATAGGTAATTAGAATTTAGATGAATTTTAAATAGTATTTTTGATGTCTGAGTCAATGTCAGGAATCTGTGTTTTCTCCATACCAAATTAAACAAAATCCGCCCGGATTGGTCCGGCTCTAGTTCCAAATCACGAACACATTCAGAATCACGAACAAAAACTATTTTATTTATTTTTAATCTATTTAGGTCTTGCTGGATTACCGGTTGAGACTGCATGGTGTGCAACACTTGGACGTGAATCCACTCACTGCCCTGGAGGATACAGAGGCTAAGCATTGATGTGAGTAAATATAAATAAAAAAACGAAAACAGCCCGGATCTAAAATATCTATAATATTTTATTAAAAGATATTATAATAAACTTATTTAAAAATATTAATTTTAACATATTTCCAGGTACGACGGAAGATAATTAAACATAAAGACAGATTCATGAAGATGATCAAAAAATTTTTAATAAAATATCTATAAATAAAAAAGCAAGTCCTAATTTTGTTAACCGATTTTTAGAATTATATACTTTTTTAACAAATTGTGATTGACTATATTGAATAATAAAAAGTTAATGTGTCAGCACCACAGTCAACCTCCTGTAAATTTTGCATTCCGAAAGTTTGCACCCTTAAGGACAATTCACCTTATAATGGAGAATTGCGACTCTTGGTCATGATTCTTCGGTTTTTTGATCTTGGTCTTGGGATATAGTTTTGATTTTTTGGCATTTTATGAAAGTTTAATATTGATACGCCAAAGGTTCAAAAAATTTGAACGGCAGATTTGAATATTTACATAAATTTTCCTTGCAATTGTCTCTTCAAAATTTATAAATTTTTATTTTCATTGAAAATGCAAATTAAAACAAAAAGTGTTCTCTTGTTTATAAAATTTAAAGTATGAAACGACACTCAAGCTTTCTGGTCACCTTGAGTTTGCATTGATAATTTCTCAATTTTCAATTTTAATTGTTGATGGATGGATTTTTTAAATAAAAGCTAATAATAAATTATTAAATTGATACTTTACAATTGCGGGGAGTTATTCTCTCATTTTAATAAATCTCCTCTCTCCATTTCTTTTTTCTTCTAAAAATTTTATTAACAAATTCATTGAAAATAGAGAAAATAAAAAGAGAATATATTTATTATTGCAAAAAAAACTATTATTTGTCAAGAGCAACAACCACGGGCGCACTAGGCGGTCTGTCCTTCGTAAAACAAAATAAAAATCAATGCTTTCGCTGCATTTTAGTTTCACTCATTTATTTATTCAGAGGTACAAATTCAGTAAAATAATAAAATTTTGTTATTTTTCATTTTTATTAAAAAGAGAATTTCTTTCCATATTTATTGCTTTTATAAATAGAGTAGACTTTATTTTATTTTTAAATGGTCTAATAAATTTTTAGAATTAATTAGAGCTTTTTGAGATAGTTACAAGTTCAATTTCTTTTCGAAAAGCCTGAGCTTTTTATTTTGGAAAAGGCAGAAAACTCTAAAATCTTTTAAAACCAATTTTTTAATAAAATTTAATTTTTCATTTAAATCTCTTTTTGAAGTTTTTAGAAATAAATATGAAACATTTATCAAATGAAACAAAACTTGATATCTTCAAATTTCTTGACTTTAATAAATTATGTATTGTTAGACAAACAAATCGTCATTTCAATGCTTTAATTGAAGATTATAAAAAAGAATTAGCAATTAATAATGTGTCACCAATGCCTTTACTTAATTTTATGGCTAATTTTATGGAATTACCTTTAAAACGACTTAATGACCGTATACACGTTACAGATAAACAATATGAGAATTTTTCAAAAGGAATTAATGGAATTACAATTAGAATTACACATTTTGGACAAAGAGGAAAAACATATCGTGTTGTTGAAGTTCCACATTTTCCGGCTGAGAAATTAACGTATTTAAATTTTAGAATTTATGACAGGGCTTGGCAAACATCAAACATTCAAAAATACATTAGAGTTAGAGAGAAGTTAAAAAATTTAAAAGTTAACTCCCGTTATAAAACACCTAAAAAGAGATTCTACAAAAGCATAATAATTAGGAACTTTAAATAGGGACCTCTAAATTATGAAAATTAAACATAACGACAATATTCGTGAATTCTTTTTCGCTAAATTCTGATCCCAAAACAAACTATTTTAATTCTCTATTGTTTATCAAATTTAAAAACAAGCTTTCTTTTAATTTATTAAATTTTTCTAAAGATTTCCATATCAAGCCTATCGTAGCACTCATATAACACTACGCACAGTTGCTCAACATTTTATTACTCAATATAATAAACATTTAAAATATCCACATCTTCCATGTATTCGTGTTGAACACAAATTACAACATATGTATTTTCCTGTTGAAGTTTGTGAAATTCTTCCAGGGCAGCGTTGTTCATAAAGAAAAATAAAAAGATGTGTGAAAAAAAACAATTATAGTATTAAACTTTAAAAACTAATTTGATAATTATTAATATTTATTTAATAATATTTATAACTATTTAATAATAAATATTTAATATAATTATTTTATGAATTTATTTTTAAAATTAAGTCATCTTTTATAATTATTCCTATTGAGAAAAAAACAATTTTTAGAATATTTCAAGAAAGTATTTTAATCAATAAAACTAAAAATATTTTTCATATTTTTGCTAAAAATAATTTTATTTAAAAATTTTAAATAAATTTTTATTGGCCATAAATACTCCTTTACTTCTAAAATCTATCGAACTAAAAAGTTGGAATGATTACGATATTATATCGATAATTACGATATATACGATATCGTAATTATCGATATATATTTCTATATTTTTCGCGTAAAGTTTTTTGATATTGAAATTAGAGTTGTGTTGAAATTAGGTTTTTGTCAATCATTCTAAAATCTTTGAAATCCAACACAACTCTAATTAACACCTTTACATTTCAATTATCTATCTATATTATTTCTTCCTATTTACTCTGAGACAAAAGAATTCCGATATTTTTGACCCTCGGATTCAATTTTTTATATGTCCCCGATTTGATAAAACATTTTTGAAAAAATTTGTAAAATTTATTTTACATAAATGAATATTTATTTCTTCTACTAATTTGTTTTTGAGTTTATAAATTAACAAAAACTTCTAATTGGGTATAAACAACATTAATAAACTAAAAATAATAGATTTTAAGTAAAAACTTAAATATAGATTTAATCATTGTATTTTTGGAATTTTTTAAAGTTTTTATATTTCTCGAATTTTTAAAATACAAAAAAATGTTTAATTAATACAATTACAAAAATAATATGAATAATTTCAAGTGAAACTTAACGCGCAATTTTATTTTTAGAATTTATTATTTTAGAAAAAAATTCATCTTCAATTCTACAAAAAATATAAAATTTGCAAAAAATTTGCAAAAATAAAATGCGTGGGAATGCCCGGAAACGCCCAAACATCTAATGTATATAAATTTCCTCTCTCCCTATCTCCATTTCGACAATCCCGGGCAGCATTTTTCACAAATTTATTTATTAAATTTAACAATTATGTTTAACAATTTAATAATATATACAAAAATTGTTTTATTTATTTTATCATTCGCTTTCATCTTCAACTATGCTGAAGGAATGCGAAGATGCTTCTCGCGTCGAAACTCTTCACAAAGACAAATTACTCCGGAAAATGAAGATGGGAATAATATTGTAACTTTTTTATATACATTAAATTTTATTTGGGTAGTTTACATAGTTTATACAAAAGACAAAACTAAAAATATAACATTTATAATTTCTGATGTCATAAATATCTTCAGTCTAGTATTGTAAAAATGGTAATAATTAAAATTAAATTTTATTTTAGAATAGATCAACTGTTTTTCCCGAACATATTCAACAACCTAATCTTGAAATTGAACCACCAAGAGGTTCTGTCTATTTTCGTGGAGGTTTAAATCTAAATGCAAATGTTGAAAATCGAAGGGAGAGGATGAGAGAAGCACAACTCAGAAATGTGGGTTTAACATTAATGTTTATTTAATTTTCAAGAGGAAGGTTCTAAAAATACTGGATATAGTGCCTATGAAAATGAAAATAAAAATTAGTTCAAAGAAAATATTACGGTTTGTATAGATATTATTGTAACCAGAAACTCAGATTCAGATTATTTATTACGTTAAATTTTTAAAATTAAGCTCGGAAGAATTCAGAACAGGATAACAGCACAAAATCCACCTAGATCTGTGAGTTTAATTAGTTTAAGAGAATTTTTGTGATTAAATCAACATTATCACTAAATTTCAAGTGTCGAATTTGTATATTAAGTCAAAATTTTTATTATTATACCCACTAAATAAATATATATTAAAAGAATAAAGAATCTAAACAAGTTAATTGACTAAGTTAACAATTATAAAAACCTGCAATATTTTGTATGAATTCTGAATTTAGCCACTTATTTATATAAATAAAATTTTAAATTAAAAAAAGATGCGTATTCGTCAACACAACTTTTCGAATGCACAGTTAACTGATGAACAACATCGTTCTATATTAGCAGAAAGGAGTCTAAGTATTTCAAGGCGAGATCTTGTTCCGCGATCTACAGATAATGTAAATTTATATATTTTTTGATTTAAAGGAAAAAGAATCTTGCCGAATTCCAAAATTTTTCTAATTAAATTAATAACCTTGAAAAACATGTTTTATACATACACTATTTTCAAGTCACGTTATTCTTAATATTAATTTGCAAAAATAACTTATGTGAGTATTTTTCATAGTCTTTAAATAAATCTTAAATCCATTTTAATTTTTCTCAAGTCAATTTATGATAAGATTCTTCACATATTATTAAGAGTTCCAGCATAATTTAATATAAAAGATTTTATATGAATCCTATAACGAAAACAATTAATTTTGTGTGTAATTTAGGTATCAATTTCTCCACCTTCTGAAGATTACGGTAGCTCACCAAGCTTTTCAGCTCGGCCGTCAATAAATTCAACTCATAACCGTGGATCTTTTTCTGTTAGTTATTATTCTAAGAATATTAAAATTTTTAGAAATAAAGATAAATTAAAAGAACTATTTATAGTAAAGTTTTTATGATACTAAGATATCTGTCTCAAATAGAGAGTATTAGTAATTGAAATATCTTTGTTTTGGACATATCTTGACGGATTTTCTATTCTTTAGAAATACATATTAAGTATTTAAATTTATATTTAATTCATTTAATCATTTCTCCATTTAAATGGAATTACATAATAATAATAAAAAGAGAACAGATTTTTATGCAAATACATATTTTTATGCAAACATATCTTGGTCTTAATGCACGAAAAACACACTTTCCGCTTGATCTGAACTTTTAAATGGGGTTCTATTTGCATATAATGTATAAATTTGCATATTTCGCATTTTTATGCATAATGCATATTTTGGCGTTTTGGGGTAAAAATGAGGAAAATTCTCTATTTCTTAGTTCTCTAAATTCGTTATTCCTTTATATTTTCGAAAGGGTCGAATATTTATGTGCATTTGAAAATGCACTTTCTATTTGTTTATGCAGAGTATTGATAGGTATAACAAACTTCTGGAAATTATCGAAATATTCTGATAAAATTATACTATTTAAGATATAATATTAATTATTAATTTTAAGCCATCTTTTGATCATAATGACGTCGAACACAGTCCAGAATTTGGCATTGAAACTAACAATGATTGAAGCTGATTTGAATTAAAAAACGGAACAGTTTATTGGATAAATCTGCGATTGTTTTACTAAAATTATGAAACAAAATGCTGGAATAGTTATTTTACATTCTATTTCTTAAGCTAAATTTTTCCATATGTTATTAGAGCTGTATTAAAATTTCTTTTTCACAATTATTTTTAGTTATTTTCAAATTTTGATAATTAAAGTAACTCAGCTCTAATTAAATACCTTTACATAGAAAAGTAGCTATCTATATTCTTTCCTATTTAGTTTTAGACAAACGATGTCCGATATTTCTGAAACTCGGATTCATTTTTTATATCCACCCGATTTGATAAAATATTTCGAAAAAATTTGTAAAATTTTTGGAAAAATTCATTTAATTTCTATTAAAGCAATTTTTTTAATTTATTAAAATTGTATATCAATATTTATTATTTCATAAACAAAATATTGATTTTTGAACAAATATTTACAGTTTATGTCTGGATATATAACATAGGAGATATTAAAAAGGCTTCAGCTTTAAAATGCTAGGCTACCATTAAACAGCTAGCTATAAGATTATAGAAAATGATGAGAAAAATGTTCAAGGTTAAAATATCTCTTCTCATTACTATTATTTTGCACATTCTGCTCGCTTAATAGGGCTGCATGATGAAGACAAACATTCATTTTTACTAAAAAATATATTCGATAATAACATTTAACACAAACATAAATTTATTTTACAAAAACATTAATTAATTTTATTATTTCTTTATTATATTAAAATATTAGTAATTAGAATATATTAATTATTTAACTTCAAAGCAATTTAATTTAAAAATTAATTTTATTTAAAAAAGTAATTTAAAATATTAAAATAAACAAAAGATGGAGAATCTTATAAAAGATCTTATAAAGAGAATCTTATAAAAGAGTTTAACAATCTAAATGTATAAATTTTATTTATTTTTATTAAATATACTTTAAAAAAACACAAAATTAATAGATTTATAAATAAATTAAAAAATCCATAAATAAAAACACAAAATATCATTTATGTATTAAAAAATAAAAATAATTATAAATCAAAAAAAAACATTATTATTAAATAATGTAATTAATAAAAATAATAATATTTTTACAAAAAAATTTTAGAAATAAAAGAATATAATTAGAGATATGGGTTTTTGGCATGATAGAACGGGGTACAAACATTTTTTAATATAAATAGATATATGATTATAATTAATTCAATTTTGTTTTACATTTACTTGAATATAATATTAAAGGCACAAAATAAAAAAATAAAAATTTAAATAAAATTTAAAAGCTATTTAAAACATGTTTATTATATATATCTTTATTTCATATATGATTAAATTATATTTTAAATTTATTTTATTATTAAAAATATAATTGAAATGAATTTATTTTGTTCGCCAAAATAATTTGAAAAATCAACAATAATTATTCAAATTAAAAATACTGTTTCCTATAACAAATTTAATAATTGTAAAATTATTAAATCTAATAATGGGTTGTCCCATAAAGAATGATGGTCTGTACCCTATAACAGTAATTTTATCATATCTTTAAAACAAATAGCAACTAGATAACATTATTTTCACTGTATTATCTATTGAATAGACGTTCAATAGAAGCCCCCCGTTTAGCCTTGAGGCCTGTATCCCTGCTCTAGAATATTTTGAATAGACGTTCAATAGTGCATATGAAAGCCAATTTCTTCCCTTACAAGGCGGCAATCTCAAGTAAATTTTTTGTTAGAGCTAGGCCAAGTTATGAGGTAAATAATAGGACATGTCAACTTTAAAATTTTGAAGAACTTTCTGTAAAAATCCATAAAAAATAAAATATAACTTATACTAAAAGGGACAATGGCCTAAATAATAGAGTAAAACACGTACTATCGAATGGTACATAATAAGAAAAGATTTGTTATTATTAGAAAAGTTTATAAGGATTATAATTGGAAAAGCTCTCAGCCCATCATTCTTTATGGGACAACCCATTATAATGAATAATTTATTTAAAAGTCCGATTTCCAATAATTATTATAAGAATAAAATATCAAAATAAAATAAATAGAATCTATATTCTAAAACAAATTTATTAACTAAATAATTATTAAAATAAATTAAAATTAATTAATTAAATATGTTAAAAATATACCACATTCTTTTTAGCAATATTAATTTAATAATGTTTTAAAACTATTAATATATTTATATTTTTAAGTATAAATATTATAATATTTAAAATTAAGGAAAAATACATCAAGTCTAGAAAAATAAATTATTTAAATTTAACTATTTATAAGTATAAAAAAATAAATGGTTAAAAATGCTATATAATTATTATTCGCATTATTTAATACAGATAAAGTTTTTAAATAAAAATTTAAATAAAATTATAATTATATAACATATAAATATAATCTACCCAAATTTAAGGTGTGAAATCAAACTTTTTAGTCAACATTTTAATTAGAATTGATTAATTAAAAAATTAATGTTATTAATAATTAACAATAAAATTAAATGTTGGAATAAAATAATTAAGCGCATGTAATTGATAAAATAATTAATTAAAATAAGTCTATATAAAAAATTATTTAGTCATAAATAACATTGATAAAATTATAAGGATAAAAATATAAACTTGGAAAAAATGAAAAAATAATAGTTTAAAGGAAATACAAAATCAAAATTTAAATATGTAAAATTATTTTAATTACATTTATTCGTCAAAAAAAGTGTTTAATTATTTAAAACAATAATTCAAAATATAAATTAAAAAAAGATAATTATGGACTTCTTTTTAAATAACAACATTTCCAAAATAATTAAATAAATGTAAAAGCTAATAAATATTTAAAATTAATTCTAATTATAGTTAATTAAAGATAATTATTACTTAAAGTAGAATAACAATTCCACTATTAATATTTAGTAAATTATCATAAAATTGTGAAAAGCCAAAATCAAATTTTTTGGCTTAATGATAAGAATTCCATTTTTATAATTTTTAGGCGTTTCCACCCAAAAATAAATAAATAAATATTCACCTTCCTTAATTTTTCCATTTAAACGCCAAAAAATTATCTCTTATCAGTAATTTTGTTTACTTTTTTGTTCCGTTCCCATTTAATTTTTGTGTCTGTTTTTAATTTTTAATTTTTGTGCCATTATATAAGCCCTCGTAGTTACGGTAAGAAAACGACAACGCCCTTTTGCAGCCGAGATTCCCAGTTAATAATAGTACATTTCTCTATAGTGATATTATTTTAATAATAATGACAATAACAAAAATAAAGATTAAATTTTATTATAATTATAACCCTAAGAAAGGGACACGTGTTCTATATGTTTGGAAGACGATAAGAGATTATTATAAATTTAAAAATTGAAACAAAAAATATTATAAAAAATTGATTTAAAAAATGAAAAACTTTACAATTAAAAATATAAACAAATTTTATATTTAATTTTTAATAAATATAATGATTTATTATAATTATATAAATACTAATTTAGAAATGTATTTAAACATAATTTTTTTAAATTATTAAATTTATTAATAAAATAAACATTAAAATATTTTTTTAAATAAATTGAATACAATTAATTAAATAATTAATACATATAATTTTATTCATTTGTTAAAACTAGTCAAAATTATTCAATTTTCACAAATAACCCTAAATATTTCCGTTATGTAAAATTTTCGGATCTAGAAATAAATCAAATATAAAATGTATGAAGAAAAGAAGAGAGGAGACAGAAGCCAACTTCGTTTAACAAAAAACTCTAAAAATGTAATACCAACAATTATTACATTTTTTAAATTTATTCATATTAAATTCCTTAAATTCTACAACAACCTATTTAAACCACAATATTGAAAAAAATTAAAGATTGAAAAAAAAACAAATTTAGAAATATAATTCTATTATGGAAATTTATTATAGGTTGAGTCATAAAAAATGTCGCATTCGTTTATCATATCTTATCATATGAATAAATGTTTCAAATCAATTCTGTTTTAATTCTATAAGATTTACTGAAGTCTTTGCTTCATTTTGATACCAAATTTTTATATTTTTACTCACAAATAATTTTTTAATAGCTTTCGAAATGTCAGTGAACAAGGAGAACATCCACACGCTTTTACACACTCAATTTAAACTTGGGTATAATGCATCAGCAGCGGCCCGAAATATAAACACAGGAATTGGTCAAGATCTTGTCTCGCCCCGCACAGCGCAAAGATGGTTCAAAAAATTTTCTTCCGGCCGGAACAACAGCAAAAGGAAACATGGCTCTGGGAGACCAACAACAGTAAACAAACACGTGTTGGCGAACAGGTTGCAGCAACAACCGGATGAATTGGCGCGCGGGCATTGCTCTCAAAGTACTGCAGTACGTTGGCTTCGAAAAAGTGGCCGTGAACCCAGAAGGACCAAATTTGTTCCTCATCGTTTGACTGAGCAACAAAAACAACAACGACTTTTTTTTTGCCTTTCAAACCTAGCCAGACATCGAAGGGGTTATTTACTGAACCGAATTGTTACATGTGATGAAAGCTACATCAATTATGATGGAACAGCACAAAAAATTGTTTGGAGAAAAAAAGATGAAGATCCACTTTTGGTCCCCCGTCCTAACTTGCACCAAAAAAAGCGTATGTTGTGTATTTTTTGGACAGTACATGGTCCGTTGATGTGGGAGCTACTTCCACCTGGCACCATTCTAAACTCCAACATGTATATTAACCAACTTAGCCAGGTGGATCTCGCTTATCGCCTGCAACGGGGCCAGGGACTGTTTAATGGACCTCTCATTTTTCACCATGATAATGCTCCTCCACACCGCTCAATTTTGACGACCCGCCACATTACAAATACACTTTGTTGGAAAGTGCTACCCCACCCCCCTTATAGTCCTGACCTTGCTCCATCAGATTACCATCTTTTCACTTCTCTCAAAAATTTTTTACGGGGCAGGCGCTTCACTGAAGACGCCGAGGTCGAGACTGCGGTGGGGCAGTACATAGCATCAAAACTAGGCACAAATTTTTTTAAAAGAGGTATCCACAAACTTCCTTCTCGTTGGAAAAATGTTGTAAAGACTCAGGGCAATTATTTTGTTGAGTGAGATTGTTTATTTGTTTTATTTTGATTGTGATTTATTGATTTTTATTGCCAAATTTTTTTTTGATAAAATGCGACATTTTTTATGACTCAACCTCATAATCAGTAAATCATAATCAGTTATAATTATTAAATCTAATATTAATAAAATAAACTGTTAAATATTTACATTAGTTTTATTTATTTTATTAGAATATTTTTTTAAAAAAATTTAATATTAATCATTAAATAATAATAATATTTTATCTAATGATTTAAATCATTATTCTTAAATATTTAAAAATTAATAAATATATTTTTAAATAAAAATGTTAAATAAAATTAAAATTATATAGCATTTAAGTTAAATATACCCAAACTTAATGGGAGAATCAATCTTTTTCAATAACATTTGAATTGTTATTTGATTAAATAAAATTAAATATATTAATATGTAATTAACAATAAAATTAAATGAAAAAATGCTGTATTATAACCTTCCATGAAAAATTAAAAATTAGAAATTAAATTATGTAACCCATTGTAATTTAAAAAATTATTTTTTATATAATATTTTATTAAATTATTTATTTAAATTATTTATTTTATTTAATAATTTAAATTATTTAAACCATTTAAATTATTTTATTTTTAAAAAATAATTATTAAAAATGATTTAAAAATTTGTTTTTAAATAAATTAATGTCCATAATTGCTAATATTTATATCTTTTCTTTAAATATTTTTTTAACAGTTCAAAAACAAACAGATCAAAATTTAGAATCATTCACTATGAATTACATGCTTTCATTAAAACTGAATTCTGAACAATTTAAAACTTTTGGAGTATTTTTCATAAAATTTAGAATTAATTAAATAGTAAAATAATATTTTTTGTTATTCTTTTCTAAATAACAAAACCTTTCATTTAACTAACTAAAAATTTTCAAAAAGTTATTATTTAATAAAAATATTTTAATAAAAATTCAAGAAATAAATAAAAAATGTAAAATGTAGCCTGGTTCTTTGGAGGAGTTGAGCGGGGAACCAACATTTTTAAATAATAAATAAGATAAAATTTTATGATTATAAATAATATTTCAATTGTAAGATATTAAAAAATTAAATAGGTATATCATTTAGCATAATTTTATTATAATAATTTGAAATAATTATTAGTAGTTAAATATAATCTAATTTTAAACAGAGTTTCCCATACTAAAAAAATAGATATATCTTAAATTTAAACTTTAATTGAAAATATTAGTAATGTATAGAAATGAATGTAAACAAATTAAATTTCAAATTTAAACATTTAATTAATTTATTAAATCTAATTCATTTATTTGATAAAATTAGTTGATAAAATAATAAAACAATTTAATTTTGATTTACAGAAGTGATTCTTTATAAATCTTAAATATATTAAATATTAAATATATTAAGTATACTTAAAATATAATTAAATTATAATTGTTATAAGAATAAATATAATAAATTGCTCTGGTCCAAACCGTAATATAAATTAAGCTTATTTCCCAAGTTCTCGAAAATTAAGAATTATAAAAAATGCTCAATTCATATTTCCATTTAGTATGGAAAATCATAGTTTGTGAAAAATTTTCTATAATATATAATACCTCTATGTTTTATAATATTGTGGCAACAATAATTGAGATTCATAATTAAATCGACGTTCTTTACCTTTACAATTTAAATAGTTAAACTATTTATAAATATTTTATTATCTCGGACTGATCCTAGGTTTTCTATGTATATTTTTCTGTAAAAACTTGAATTATAAATTCAAAAAATTTTTCTTTTTTAACATAAATTTGATTTTATATTTGCGATAATATATAATAACGTTAAATTACAACAATTCTTCCATCTTTTTTTACAGATTCTAATGTTTGTTGCAATCTTGTTATTAGAAGTTTCAGAAGTTTTTCTGCTAAAAAATTTTCAGAAATTTCTAGATTTTAAAAAAATTCATACTTTCACGACACTCATCTGGACAAAATCCTGTAGGGAAAATTTTGTTTTAAAGAAAAAATTTAAGATATAATTAAATATTATTACAAATAAAACTATTTCTGATCCATCCCCTCCATCCATCCCCTTTCCCAACCAGGGTTGCCATAGTAATTTAAAATTAGGGCATTTGCCATAAAAATGGACTTCTTCCCTATAAAAGCACTTCTTCCCTATAGTAAGACTTTTGCCATAAAAAAAGACTTTTTGCCATAAAAAGCCATTTCCTATAAATATCACTAAAATATCAATATTTAGAATCGAAAAAGCGGTTTTTCCGTTCCTTTGTCGATCAAAAAATCCAAAAATTTCGCTTGCGGCTCTGGAAAAATGAATTTTCCTGTAATATGGAAGATTCAATTTTAGGAATTTTCGCCTGCGGCGCTAAAAACGTGATTCGTGAGGAATGTAGTGCCTTATGAATGCCCTATTTTTGTCGCAAATTGTCCTATTTTTGGCTTGCGCGCCCTATTTTTGTGTTTTGGAGAAACCCTGCCCCCAACTATTCTGTGACTTTCTTATTAGCATATGTAAAAAAATCTAGTTTTCGGACACCCTTTAACGTAAGTATTTTATATATTTATGAATACGCTCACCTGGAATTCCTGGAAACCCTGGTAATCCAGGCTCTCCTTTCATACCTAAGAATTAAAAATAAATATTAATAAATTAGTTAAAACTAAGGATTAATTTATCAAATTATTTCCAGATAATAGGAAATAGATTATAATAACTTTGTAAATAAATTTACCTCCAACCCCAGGTTCTCCTCTCGGACCTAGAAAATTTAAGATTATAATAATTATATTTGTTTAGAGAGATTTGAAAATTAAATGTTTAAATTACCCTAACTTTGTATAAACATTTATAAATCATTTTTTAAAATTATTTTTATTATTCTATTTTAGATCTAAAAATTTTCGTGTACTCTACAAATAAATAAATTATTAAACTTACCAGGCATTCCAGGATATCCAGACTCTCCTTTAGGACCTAATAATTTAAAAATATAAATACGATATTTCTATCACTTATACTTAAAAAACACATAAATATTTAGAAGGATTCCCTTGAACTTATTTCTAGTTGTCTTTTGAAAGTTCAATTTCTGTATTCCTTGTTCGAAAAACGGAATCCTATTCTCAATAAAGAATTACATATTAAACAAACCGGGCACTCCTGGCAATCCATCACTTCCATCCATTCCATGTTCTCCTTTCATACCTGTTAAAATTAAATTTATATTAATTAATTCCATTAAAACCGGGCAATCCAGGAATTCCAGCTGAATATTCAGCATTTAAAGTTATAATTTTGGCGATAATAAATAATCCAAAAACAATGTATAGATTAGTAGACATTGGTTAAATTTAATAATTTAAACAAATTAAAGTGCTTCCTTCCCTATAAATATTTAGTTTTTGAAGGTGATTTGTTTTAAGAAAAATTTTTAAATAAATAAAATAGAAAATCCTTAAGTTCAGAAAAAGTTTGAAATTACAAAATGATTAGTCAATGGCCAAAAATCTGATAAAAAATAAATAAAATAAATTTTAATTAGTGTTAAATATTAGCAAGTATCAACTAGAAATAAATATAAATATATTCTGATGACTAAACATTATTTTAAACAATTTGTATAAATAAGAAAGAGAATAAAGATCAAATGTTATTTTGCCTTTTTAACATTTGATGTTATAAATCTGAGCCAATTAATTTTTGAAACAGAGGCATATGTAATATATAAATGAAAATAAATATTCTTATTGAATTTTATATTGTTATTAATAAGTAAAATAGTTATTTTTATTCATATCTATGCATATACATATATAATTAGAATTTTCATGAAGGGATGAAATTAATTTAATAGACTTAGATTGTAGATATATTTTATAATGTTAAAATTTTTAAATTAATTAATTAAATATTAATTAATTAAAAAGTATAAAATATTAATAATTAATCATAAGATTTAAAAAATAAATAAATATATTATTTTTTTAGTTAAATTCAGAATAATAAATTAAAAAATGGAATAAACAAAAATTAATTAAGATCACAAAAATTTATATTTTATATATAATATTTGATAATTTATCTTTAATAAAATGTATCACATTGTTGGTATTTCATTTTATTATTTATCCATTTAAAAAATTAAAAAAGACAAAATCAAACAAAATTATCGAGAAAATTTATATTCATTAAAATACAAATTACTTTTTTATTTGTTAGATAAAAGAAAAACTAAAAAAAATAGAAAAAATAACCTATATCAAAAGGTAAATCAATATTGTCATGATAGGTTGGCAGAAAGACTAAGTTTGAGTTCTTAAAAATATTAATAAAAAATAAATATTTTTTCTTAAATTTTTTTATCGACGTCTGAGGAATTGTTTTAAAGTTCTAAATAGAATTTAATCTGAATAAACAAGATTTAAAAATTTAACAAATAATAAAAATTTTAGATACAACAAATTGAAAAGTCATAAAAATTAAAGTCTTAAATTTATTCTTTGTTGAGTATTAAAATAACAAAATATTAAAATATTTTAATTTTTTACAGTAAAATAATTTATAAAAATATTTGAATAAAGAAAAATAGAAAATAAAACTAAAATAATTCTATGAATTTAATAAGTTGGTAAATTTAATAAATATTTTTCTTTTCCTTATTATCTAAAATAAAAAAATAAAAAAAAATTTAAGTCCGAAGGTAAAATATATTTTAATAATAAAAATATTATTTATATTAAAAAAATTTTTCCACCATCTGAAAGTTGAAGAAAATGAAAATTAGAATTTTAATTTTCAAATTAACGAAAAGAAAATGATTAAAAACTGGCCAATTCCTGAAGAGACTAAACTTTTAGCTTATGACAAAATAAACTTATAATTACAATTATAAAATAAAAATAAATCAAAATCTTAAAGGAAAATCTTAATTTAGAATGTTTAATTATTTTAAAAAACTCTAAAATTTTCTAAAACAAATAATTACAGAATTTCAGAGATTATGAAATTTTTGATGTCTCCATCATGTTTTTAATTTTTCTTTTAAATCGTTATTTTTTATGTAATTTTTGAATAATTTTAAAAATGATTATTTGAATAAAACTAGTTTAAATTTAATATTAAATTTATTACAGTATTAATCTTAAATTATAAAATTTTTTAAAAATAAATTTCATGAAAAGTTATGAATACTTTTATTATAGAATGGTTTTTACCGGAGATTACCTCAACAAAATACAGTCACCTATTTCAACTTACTACGGAAATATTTTAAAATTTATCTCTAATATTATTTTCTAAAAATAAATTGTAAATATTCAAATTATCATTTAATATCTCCATTTTAAATAAATAGATTTTCTTAATTATTTAAATCTAAAGTAGATTAATAAAATTAATTTAATTTCCATGCAGAATTATGAGCAATTATTTAAATTAATTAATTTTACATAAATATTAACTTATAAAATATGCCAAAAGACGAGAAATGATATTAAATAGTATTAAATTTTAAAAATTAATAAATATGAATGTTTATAAATAATTATTATAAAAAGAATAAGACTAAATAAAATTTTATTTATCAATGAAAAAATTATTTTAAAGTAAAATTAATTATCCAAATAAAATATATTTACTAATTGGATAGGTGAAAACATAATGGGAATGATACTAATCATTCACTTTAATAATAATTTAATTATAATAAATATTTTAACAAAATAATTTCTAATATATTAAAATAATAATATTAAAATAACATTGATCAAGAATTAAATTTAAAAATGTTATACTTTCAATAAATTGTAACTGTTTCGGGGAACATAATTAAAAAAATATATTAACAATTTAAATTAAAATTTAAACATAATTACTTAAATTTGTAGCCAAAGTAAGCAAATTGGGATAGAAATAAATTAGAAATTAGAATTATGAGTAAAAGCTTAAACTTAAAATAAAAAGCTTATACTTAATATTAATTTAATAAAATTATTGGCATACTTCATTTTCAACACAAATGGAATTACCTCAATAAGATTTTGTAAGCTCATATAAATAAAAATATTTATCATAAATAACATCATTTATTTAATATATATGATAGGATTAAAATAAATTCATAAAAGGGTATGAATTAAAAATAATCTTGAATATTTTCCTAAAATCCTCAATATTTTAATTTATTATAATTAAATTTTTCCTAAAAAATTAAATCAATTATCAAAATTTAAATGTAAAATATAGCTAAAAGTAAAATATTATAATACTTAAAAGAAAAAATTAAAAAAAACTTGCAACTATATTATTAAATATTTTTTTGTTAAATATACTAATTATTTTCATCATAATTAGAATGATCTTCTTTATTTATTGGATCATTGCCTATTTAAATGATTAAAAAATAAATTTATTATACAAAAATTAATTCCTAGATTTATAATAAAATATTTTGGACTAGCCTATTTAAAAACTACAGTAAATATTATGGGTATTTTGTAAATTTTTCCTTTAAATAAATTTTTAAAAATTTAGAATTTCGATATTTTCTGCTTTAAATTTTTCGAAACTAAAATTTATTTTTCCCGTTTGAATTAAAGAAATATTAAATATGGATTTAATAGAATATTTAAATACCTTTATTTAAAATTAAATGTACTTTCTTAGATGTTGGTGGGCGGAGATCGCTATTGGAATTATTTACTGAAGCACTAAAACTTTCGCTTTCGTTCTTCTTTCGTTTATTTATTCTTTTTCCTCTTTGTGAATTTTTTGTTTTTGCTGAAAAAAAATGGCTAGATTCTAGAAAAATATTTATGAATAAATGAAGGTTATACCACCACCTTAAATCGGGATCCCGATCGGGGTCCCGACCGGTATCAGTCGGTAAAATCACGACTTTTCTGAATCCCGAAACTAGAGTAGAGCGAGAATTTGGGCAAAAACCGAGACCGAGATTTACCGAGACTGAAAAACCCGAGATCGAGACCGAGACTCAAATTTTGAGCCGAGACCCGAGACTAACCGAGACTTTTTAAAATTTTTAAATTCGAAATAAATCTTAATATTTTTCAAAATAACATTGGAACATTACAGCATGGCATTAACCATAACCTGGAATTATCTTTATCTTCTTTATTAAGGCCCCGCAGGCAAAAATTTTTAAATAATTATTGATTTTTTGTCTAAATTTTAAGAAAAATTTCTTCCTGAACAAGGTAATGAAGAGTGGTTAATAAAGAGTGTTAAGCTATTATGGAAAAGTCCAAATACCGATACCGATTTTTATTAAATAATGGGTAAAATGTTTTTTCCAAAAAAAATAATATTTAAAAATTTTCGCCTGCGGCGCTAAAAATGTTATAAAATTTTAAACATTTTGCCTGCGGCGCTAAAGACCTTAATTCTATTTTATAAATAAATGATATTCATTTTTTAAGTTGATTTAAAAAATTTTTTCACTAAATCCCGATCCCGACCGGTATCGGTATTTTTAAAAAATGGAAAATCCCGAAATTTGAGTTATAAAAATTATCACAGTTAAAAACTTATTGGTAAAAGTTTTTGTTTTTTGAGATGTAAATACAAGATTAGTCAGTTTTATTTTGAAATATATTTTTTAATTCTTACGTGCTTCATCTTCAATTTGATTTGTAGATCCTGTGCCTGCAGGAAGTGGGGAATTTACACTTCCTTCTGAATCATAATCATCACCCTATAATTAAATATTAAATAAATGTTCAATGAATATTTTTAAGATAATATAATTAAATGATTACCTCATTTATTTTTAATTTTTTCGTATAAGAATTAGTATCTATTTGCATTTTTGCAATTTTATGTGATAATCCACTAGATCTTTGTCTGAGTTTTTCTATCTTATTAATTGTTTCCTCAGAAGAATTAGAATAAGTTCCATTCAAAGAAAACATAATTAATAAAAAGATAGATATCATTTGAAAAATTAACTTTGATTTTGAATAGTTTTTGTTAACTTTAAATAATGTTAAATAGACAAAAATATTCTATGAATAACTTTTATTTTACAATTAAAAAATATTATATAAGAAGTGATAAAGACGAGGGAAAACACTTTTAATAGTCCTGGGAATGCACTCTTGTAATTTTGAAATCAAAAAACAAATGCTTTCCTCAAAGGAAAGGGAAGGGAAAGAAAAATTCTTATGAAATTTAAATTTTTGTTTTTAAAATTTAAGATTTAAAATTTTTGTTTTAAAAAATTCTATTTCCGCCACATTCCTCGCTCATAAAATAAATTTTTAAATAAAAATATATAAAATAAAAATAAATTGGTGAAATCCTGAAGTGGAAAGATGGAATGAACAATATTAAAAATTATAATATTGTTATTGTTCAGTTAAAATTTTATATTAAAATGATAATATAATTTTAATTTCTTTATATTTTGATAAATATTATTTTTATATACTAAACAATTAAACGGTAATCCGCGAAAAAAGTCAAAAGCCGAAAGAGTTCTAATGAAAAATTGGTTTTTTTGATGGTTCATTAAGTTTTTATTTTTCTTTATCGCAAGCATAGAATCTTATCTTGAGAAACTAATTATAAAGAGAAGAAAATAGTTAGGATTATTAATTATTTAAAATTATTAAGATTTCCGAATATTATTTATTTCAGAATTTTATGCTTGACTTTGTTTTTAAAATAATATATATTTCCAATTTTTTCAAAATTTCGTTTCTAACGGTTAAATAATAATTTCATTAAAATAATAAAGAAACATTTTTAGCTATTATTTTAAACTATTACAGAAATATTTTAAAAATTAGAAGAAATATAATAAGCAGAAAATTCACGTGCACGGAAAGAATGGATTTAAAAAAAAATTTTCAAAGTGTACGATAGGTATTCATTGTAAATCATTTTATAATTTTGTGTTTTACTTAGGGTGTTAACTAAGTTCTTGCACAAAATATTTTTTAGATATTTAAAAATCCATATCTATCGTAACCATCATCATATTTGCTCAAATACGATATAATTTTGTTGATTGACAAGTCTACTTTAATTGTGAGATAATTCTTTTTGTATGCTAATTTTAAGTTATTTTTTAGAGAAAATATGCCAAAAACTCAAATTCGTGCACTAATTCATCATGAATATACACTTGGCCGAAAACCAATGGAGACGCTCAAAAATATTGCTCAATCAAAGGGTCCAGATGCTATCTCGCGACGTGCGATCTATTGGTGGTACGCTAAATTCAGAAATGGGCAGGAAAACGTCGAATATCAATTAAGGTCTGGAAGGCCATCAACCAATGATCAAGACGCCGTTCTCAAAGCCATCGAAGCCGATCCGACTCTAAGTACTCGCATGTTGGCAGAGGGTATTTTGCGTAAACATGGGAAAAAAGTACGGAAGGGAAGATGGGTGCCACACGAATTGTCAATACAACAGAAAAATAAAAGTTTACTCGCTGCACAACAATTGCTTCAACGCTATCAAAAAGAAAAATTTTTGAGCCGAATTGTGACTTGTGATGAAAAGTGGGTTTCTTACAAAAATCCTGTAAACAAAAAACAGTGGCTCACCCCTGGCCAGCCATCAGTTTCGACCCGGATTGGCGCCAGCGGCGCGTCCTTTTGTCTGTTTGGTGGTGGCGCGGTGGTATGATCCACTGGGAATTGGTTCCAATATTATTGTAGCCAACTGAATCGAGTCCAGCAAAAAATCCGGTCTCCTGGCCTCGCTGGACATTTTCGCGCGGGGGTTATCCTCCAACAGGATAATGCTAGACCGCATGTCGCAAATTCGACTATCCAAAAAATCAACCAGCTAGGCTGGGAAACTCTAATTCATCATATAGTCCAGACTGTGGTCCATGCGATTACCATTTGTTTGCCTCTCTAGCAACTCTCTTGCCGGTAATTGACCATATCCAAAACCACCTTCGATTGTATTTTGCCTCCAAAACTCCCGAATTCTATTCTCGCGGTATTGATCTTTTTGCCAGAAAAATGGCAACTCATTATTGATCATAATGGAAACTATTTTGAATCATGATTGTATTTTGTTGAAATTAAATTGAAATAAATTTTTCTAAAAATATTTTGTGCAAGAACTTAGTTAACACCCTAAGTATTATTTTTTTAGTTTTTTGTTGTTTTTTTTTGTATTTTTTTAATATTTTTTTTTATTTTTTCTCTTTTTTGTTTTTTAAAACATTTTTGGTTAAATTTTTTTATGGTTACATACATATATTGTTTTAGAATGAAGACTTCCTAAAATTTACATATTATTTGAAGCCCGCAAAAGATTAATAAAAGAAATTTAATTTAAGAAGTGAATTTTTAACACTTAAATTAACATCATCCACCTCCAATTTTTAGGTTGCTTTAAAGTATTTAATATTAAATAAAGGTTCATTACTTTTATACAAAAATTCTACTCTAAATAATCAATTTAATAAGTTAATTCAAATTTTCTAAAAACCACAATTTTCAAAAAACTCATAAATAAGTAAAAATACAAAAAACTTAGTTTTTATCTGTTTCGGCCATCTAAATTCCGAATACTCAAAATCAACGGAAAACAAGGGTTTTCCCTTAAAAAATTATTTTCATAGCCTTTAGGCTGTATTAATTTAAATTTTGGGATTATTTCTAATTGGTATGTTAGCCGTGCCCATGGGAATTTCTGGATTTTTCTCATTATTGAAAAGTTTACTGATTGGATGAGGTTTTTTGGAAATGTTGTTTAAGAGAATTTTATTTGTTTTATAATTAATAATACTTAATTTTTATAAGATTTAAAATTCAAAACTTTAATTCAAATATCTCAAAAATAGGGGTGGATGGATGATTATTTCGAAAGCATTATATTTATTAATTGTTTTTACCGAATTTCTGTTTAGCTGCGCATTTAGTTTACTTTTTTATTCACTTCATTAATAAAATGTTCCTGAGGTGTAATTTCCGTCCATTTTTCATGCAAATAATCAAATGATTTTTTCGCATTATTCTTATAACTTAATTAATATTTTTATATAAATTTTCATAACATTAAATAAAAATTAGGTTTCTTTCAAGAAATTCCGTTTTACTTAAATTTGTTAATTTTCAATTAAAAAATATGAAGAATATTCTCTAATACTTCAGGGTCTACAACTTAAAAACTATTTGATATGTATATTATAATTGGTCCCATCTACTATTAAGCTTCTACTATTAAGTTACTATTAAGTTTGAGTTATCGGATTACTAAAGATAATCAACATATAGTTTCAACATATACTACTAGGTAAGATGTTTGTGATAATCGAGTGCTCCAGCATTATTTTTATTTAAATAATTTCTCTAACCTTTCATTACTAAATATTTCAACTAGAATGTTAGCAATATCTATGCTTTTCACCTCATCTTTAGCAATTTTTACAGGATCAACAGATTTTTGTTTGATAATTTTTCTCTTACTGTGATCAATGTGAGTAATAATACTTTTGCCTTTATCCGAATGTTTTTTTGATTTTAAATTAGCTTCAAAGTCAACCTTCATAAACTTATCTATTTTAGCTTTTTTTAAACTCTTCTCATTATCCCCTTCAAATATTCTCTTTTTAGAACTTTGAAACATTTGCTTTTGTTTATCTAAAGAACCTTTATAAATTGAACTTTTGGTGGTTTCTAAATTAAGTCTGTCAAATATTTCATGTATATTGCTTTCTATACCCGTCGAATCACTTTTATTTCCTTTATTTATTTTCTCTTCAAATGGAATGTTCAAAGTCTGAGCATAATATTTTTGTTCAGATGTATGAGGCAAACAAAATATTTGTACATTGTATGCAAGAGCCTTAATCACTTGATAGCTACTGCAGTCGGTGATAATGAGACGAGTATTTCCCATTTCTTAAAATCTACTAATGCTTATGATTTTTATAAAACAATGAATTTAGTTTAAAAAAACTAATTTTACTCACCTAATTCATCTTCTAAATTTGTTATTACTTCAAATGAAACATTTTTTAATACATATTTGAAATCTTCTCTGAACCATTTTATTTTTTCTTTTCCTAAAGAACAATGAAATTTAAATTCAGCATTTCCTTTCATTTCTGATTCTATCAATCCTGAAACAACATAGAAAGCTTCCAAAAGTTCATTTAAAATAGAAGGCGCCCAGTCAAAACATATATTTTTTACAGTTTTCCATGCTCATTACAACTTTATTTTTTTCAAAATTTTCCTTCTAAAAAAAGAAACATTAGACTTGTGTCTCTACTAATTTTGAGATTAAATTTTCTACAATAATTACTTCTTTTAAATAGAATCAAACTTTAATAATTAATTGTTCTATGTCATGTACATCTTAAAAAATAGAAGTTTATCAGCAAAATGCTGAAAGGCTTCAGGGATATTTAAAGATAAATTTATTCACTGTTTCAATCTATTTCTGGAGGGTCTAATTAATCGAAGGGAGTAACTAATCGAGTAAGTTTATCTTTAACATAATACTAAATCAAGATAAATTCATTTCGTAAAGATTCACCAAATTATTTTTTAGCTGTTCATTATTCATATGAAAACCACAAACATAAAACAAATTATCAGGTTTGCTACTACCAAGAGGTACTTCAATCACTTCATCACTATTTATAAATATTGCTTTAATTTGTGAATAAAGACTTTTAATTGTTTGTATTTGACCTTCTTCTTCATTATTTAATATTTTATTTAACCATTTAAATGAATTATATTTTATGCTGTTTTTCTTCAAATCTTTAATGAACATTTCATCCTGCCATTTTTAAAATTTAATTATTAATTTAAGAGGAGGTTATATTTAAAAATTAGTCTTTATACTAATTATTTTTAACAAAATCATAACGTTTAGTCAATGACTTTTCAACAAAAACAAATATTTAAAAAAATATATATTCAAAGATGAGTAAATTATGAGGTTTGTCTTTAACAAAACTTTTGACAAAATCCTGGAATCACCCAAATGAAAAAAGGCAAAATTGAAAACCCAAGAATTATAATCTTCAAAATTTAATTTTAAAATACCTTAGACACATTTAAAAAAATATTTTTATAAAATTTAAATATAAACCAATTTTTTATGAAATTTTTCAAACTTTTCTAACTGATTTTTGTAAATTTGAAGTGATGGATACATATAATCTTCATTTTGAATATTTTGCTCAGAATCATGAAACCAAGTTTCATAAAAATCTTAATTTTAATTTATTTATTGGAAAATATTGGAAAATTTTAGAGATTCAAAAAAAATTTAAGTAAAAATATTCCTAAAACCTTTCATATTTTTTGGATAATCCTTTCCAGCATAATCAAATTGGTATGCTAAGATTTTTGTATTGTTAATTGCAAAAACATTTTTAATTTCTGCGGCGTGAAAATAATAAAGTGCCTCTATATTATTTATATCAAAAAATGCTAAATTATATTTTGCTTCATTCCAACGATTAATAATATATAATTTATTATTTAACATTTCTGTAAAATATTAATAATGAAATTGTAGACAAATTTTATGAAAAATAAAAAGCCCCATTTTACTAATAAAATTTTCTCTTATTATTATTTTTCATATTATGACAAAATATAATGGGAGGGATTTATGGGAGTAATTCAAGATTTCGAAAATGATTGTTTTCTTTCGTTATTTTCGGGTCCATAAATGAAAATATTAAATTTTGGATCTTGTTTAGGACATGCTTCCGATGATGTATACTTCCTATTAAAGTTAATGTTATAAATTTTATTTTTTTTGGAAATTATAAAATATGTATAAGTAAATATCATGTATAATAAATATTAGAGCTCGATAAAATAGATTTGGAGATTCCTGAAGGGCCGAACCGGAAACGACATGATTTTTGGATTAGTCCAGACTCCGGAAAAATCAGAACGGATCTATGAATATATATTATAAATAATCTAATCATAAATATCATGGATATAATATAAAGTAGAGTAGAGCGTGACCGTGACCGTGACCGGGTCGTGAATTTCACGGTTTTTTCAGCTCACGGTCACGTTTTTTATGGTCACGGCGTTAAAATAAATTTCACGGTCACGTTTTTTTAGTCACGCCGTGACCGTGACTAACCGTGACCAAATATACACCCTTAAAGATTGGATTTTTGCCAGATTTTTCATCGAATTTTCCCAACTTTAGTTCTCTTTAGTTCTCCAAAATTGAAAAATTTTCGCCTGCGGCGCTGAAAAGTTGAAGTTTGTCGCCACTGGCACTCGAATGTACAAAATTTTGCCCTGCTGGGCAATTATTTCTAAGTTATTTACCTTGATGCCTGTTTCCCGAAATCAGCTCACTAGCTAATGAACTGATTCATCAATACCGGCCAATGAATCTGAATATATCTGAGTAAAAGTCATGCTTAACTCACGAGGGGACAATAGCTAGGTGTGAGTGCTCAAATCCCAAAAATTTTGATAACATTGTGTAGAGCGGGGTCGATTTCCTATTGCCAATTTTTGGCTTTTCTTCCCCTGATATGGAAATAAAAAAGTTAAAAGGCTTTAAACTTTTGAAATATCAGACTCGTTAACAGAAATACTCTCCAGTAATTCCAATGATTAGTCACGGTTTAGTCACGGTCACGGTCACGGCGTGTGTTGGGTCACGGTGGTCACGGTCACGATCACGGGATTCATAGTCACGGCTAATCACGGTCACGGTTTTTATCAAAAATCACGGTCACGCTCTACTCTAATATAAAGTATAGAACATTGACTAACCCCATAGAACATTGACTGACTCAGTTTCATTTCTTTCATTATCAAATGGTTTTCTTTCTTTTCGTTCATCAGAGTAATGTCTGTATGATTTAGAAAAATGTTCATCAATAAAATCTCTTTTTGAAAAATATGTTATTTTATCATCAAAATTTATAATTTCGTAAGTATTTTTAAATAAATTAGTGTTTTTACTAAAATCTTCAAAAATTTTATTTTCAGAATTAATTTTATTTTCCAATTTCTCATCCTTCTCATCGTTTGTATTTAAAATAACAAAATGCTAAAAAAATTATAAGATTTGTCAAAAAATCATAAAAAATCAAAAAATCATATGAATTTTGAAGTTCGAAATTTATACATTGTCTTGGATCAATATAAAGAAGAAGTATATCTCTCGAAATATTTAATTAAATTATTTAAAATAAAATTTGATTAAAGCTTTTATTTTAGTGATTAAAAGTTTCGGTTGACGGGGCTCTTATTTGAAAATTTTAATGGACAATCGGTTTGAGATGTCCTTGTCTATCTTCTAAAGTTCTAGAACAGAATAACTTAAATTTTTAGATATTGGGTTTAATAGACGAATTTTTTTTAGTAAATCTAAAAGTTTGGAATCGTCAAGAAGTGAAAAATTAAATTTTTTAAGATTTAGCTATAGTGTCATTATTAAGGAATTTCTATTTAAATTATTTAATTGCCCTTACATATAATTAATATAAATTATTTTTAAATAAAGAGACTGTAGATTGTTTTTACCAATTGGTATTGTTTTGTCAACAATTTAGCGAAATAAATATTCATTTTAAATTCCATAGAGCGGAGGTTTGATGTAATAAACAATGCACGTTTCTTTCCTTTATCTTCTTTTGTTTTCCCTTCAATTATATCCTCCATTTCTTCATCATTTTTACTGCTAGAGCCTTTCTCCATTCCAATTGCATTTGTTTGTTCAGTCTCCATATTTTTTATTTCCTTTGAAGTTTTTCCTTTTTTGACTTCATCCATCCCATTTATTAGGGAGATAAATGACAAAAACAATAAAAAATAATAAAATATCATTCTTCTTAATTATAAAAATATTTACAAAATTATGAAAATAATTTAGAAAACCAAAGGGAGTTCGTTACAATTTTAATAGTAATTGTCGGTAAAGGATATCGTTGATTTGTTTAAGTTTACATTAATTCTTAGCAAAAAGGAAAAATGAAGCAAGCCTATAGTTTTCATAAATGACGAAGAAATGCACTTATTTATAGTCTGTTAAATAAAATTAATAAAAAGGTCATTCGGCAATAAAAATGCTTTGTCGGTATATTTAGAAATAAATAATTCGAAATAATTATTTTTATATTAAAAGTAAAATAAATACAATTATGTTTTAATGCCTACATTGTCGAAAAAAAATTTTTTTTTCATTTTTTAATTTGTTCAATAAACTTTCACCAGAAATATATAAACAAGAATTTAAAAGTAGTAAAAAGATTATTATCTATATTCAGCAACATTATATTATAGATTTTAACGAAATATTAATTGAAGCTTTATGAAAGAAAAGAAATTTTCAATTTTCCTTCATTTTTTTTCTTCATATTTTTATTCCATTTACCTATAATTTTTAGGAAGGAAATTTGCTGACTGCCTGCTAAACATTATTTTTTTTTGTTTATGTTGGTTATAAATGGAAAGTGTTTAAACAATATGTTAAAGTTATTATCCACCACCCAGTGGTCTATTTCCCGAAAATAAGTAGGGTAACTTTTCTGGATCCAGTTCGTACGTAAATTTTTTAGAATCTTGCCTTAGGGAAATATGTTTCTTCTGAAACCAAATTCTTTGCTTCATCAGTGTCAAAATTTAGCTCAGTTTAATCCTTTAAAACCATATTATTAAATCTATCTATCATTATCTTTGATTAATATGAAGAATAAATATATAGAAATTCTCATTTCGATTAAACATACAATATTCTTCAAGATAACTTTTTTATTAAATACTAGTTTAACAAATATGACTGCAGTTAAAAAAAGATTTATTGTATTATTCACGGCTATAATAATATTATTACTGTATATAATAATGTATTTACCTTTTAAAAAATATTATGCCGATTTTATATATATTAATGCTGATTTAATATATAATCAATTAAAAATCAAAAAATGTTTAAATAAAACAACAAAATTTTTGAATTCATTAAACAAACAAAAACAAGGGATTGTTATGATTCGAAATAATAAAACAAACATAACAGACTACGATGCAACAATTAAAAATCTACCAATTCATTTTAATGTAGTTTAAATTTTACAAGGCCTAGACTTATATTTGAAATCAAGAAAATACAAAAAAAAACATGAAATTTCTAGAATAAAAAAGATTCCATTAAAAAGGAAGCAGTTTTCAAATATGAGGGATATAAAGCAGAGGGATCCTTTAAAAGATTTAAGAAAAAATTAAAATTCAGAATATATGGGGAGAACACTTTAATGATCTTAAACCAATTGGATTACAGGCTGATCCAGCTGAAAAAAAATATTTCATAAAGTTTAGCAATTCTACAACCAAAACTGAATGTAATGTAGTTACTTTAGGTAAGTGAAATTTTAAAAGAAATGTTAATAAAAATTTAAGTGTTATTTTCAAAAATATAAAACGGATACAGTAATCTCTCAAAGATGAAAGATAATATGGGGATTCAATAGCAATAAGAAAGAAAATCTTTTCCTGATTCATTTTTCGATATATAAATCTTTTATTAATTAGGAGTTGGGCAAACTATAGAAGCTGAATTGGAACTTAAACAAATTTATCCTCAATGTAAATTCTTAGCATTAGATCCAGTTTCGGATGTTAATGAAGATTTGGTTCAAAACAAACTTAATGGTACTTTTGTTAAAAGAGTAATTACTGCAGAAGATAGCTACACTGCAAATGCTGGGCCTTTTAGCATATGGAATAGTGAAGGTTAGATATATATGCAAGCAAAATTGTTGCAATAAAGTAATGAAAAGCAGATACATAAGCAGATACAAACAAAGCGGATTATATTGAAAAAATATTTGAGATTGAGATTATTTTAAAAAATGCACTTCTTTAAAAACATGAAGTATGTTTTGAGGTTTTATATTCATAGGTTTCAACCAATCATTCAGTGAATTATCTATTGGATTTTTTGATTTCTTTCTATATTATAACGCCGAGCCAGTAATTGACTTGCTTAATATTGATGTTGAAGGAAGCGAATTTCCTATTTTTCAACTTCTTGCAGGTTATTTATTTTTTATTCTTTCATACATAAATTCAAAAAAAAATTATTTTTGTAGGCCTTAAGCATAATAAATTTTTAAAATTTTACAGAACAATATGACCAACTTCCAATAATTATTTGTCAATTAAATATAGAATTTCATCATGTTTCTTATAATGCAAACTCTTTCTTAAGAAATCGCTTTTTTCGAAACTTTAATTCATTTATTCGCAATGATAGATTTGTGGTAATGAAATCTGACGTTCATGATGTAAATTATTATCCAACATTTTTTGTTAATTATGCAGACAAAATTTGTGTAGAAAAATTTTTATGCTGATTTTTATCTCAATTTTAAATAGGGTTGGCCGGTTTAGTGATCCCGACCGGTAAATCCCGACTTTTCTTAACCCCTAATAACGATACCGCCTTTTGCTAATTCCGAAACCGAGCCGGTATCGGGATCGGTATTAGCTCTCGATTACCGATACAGAATTTGTTAAAATTTTAAGCAAATTTATAACATAAATTTTCTTTTTTATATTTATTAAAACGTAATATTTAATCCTCTAAATTATCTAGTTCAATTAAAAGATTTTTTATTTTCACTTAATAAAATTAAACGTTCCAATAAACATTAATTTATTTCGAAACAATTTAGTATATTCATTGATTAATTTTTTACTAAACGATTTGTGTTATTAACAAAAAGCATTTTCTTTATTTTTTTCCCTAAATAGATTTGGAAAGATTGTTTGTGGATAAGAAATAATAATTCAAAATAAATAAAAATTTTATTTATTTTTCGGCTAAAAATGATTTAATGGAAACTATAATGAATATCTAACTAATATTTTAAAAATCATATAAAATTTTTTGTTGTTCTAATCCCAGATTTCTAATTAGTTTTTTGGCTTTTAGAATAAATTCATCAATTCCTCTTAAAAAATTTCTTTAAATAATTTCCATTCTTAATCTTCCTCCACCTCAAAATTTTTAAAAATATAAATAGGCCATTTTCCAAGAAGATGATCAAATCCGTCCACTTCAATCGAAGTCAAAAACAAATCAACAGCAAAAATAGAAAGTGCTGCATTAAGTGAATGACAATCTATAGGGCGTGCTTGTCTACATAAATGTAATATGCCAAGTTGACATTCGGTTGCATTAATTTTTATTTTTTCAATATCAGAAATAACTTTTTCTCTTATATGTTTTTTAATATTACTTTCAAACTCAAATTCTTCTAGGAATTTTAAATTTATCTTAACATTTCTATTTTTGCAGGTTTTGAGATTTCTAATCCCTTCATCTACATTTTTCTGTTAAATTATTAAATTATATTTATTAATAAAATTTTAATGATTATATGTATTTTTATTATTCTCTGTAAAATCAATAACATTTTATATATTTTTATTATGTTTCTCGGAGTGATCTAATTTTTAATTCTATTTATTAATAAATACAGGGTGCGGCATATTAGGCGCGCGATTTCTTTTTACAATAACTTTCTTCAAAATGAATAAAAATTGATAATTCTTTTTTTATTGCATTCAAGACACTCTGAGAATTTTTTATTACCATATGAACAAAAACATTTACCGTACTTCAAAGATTTTATACGGAAAAACTTATGAAAAAATACATGATTTCATAATGGTAACAAACTTTGAACGTTCATAAATTTGTCAAAAATCATACAAATCCTATAATTTTGGTATCATTCTACTCGAATCGATGAGATGCGTCGAATAAGCTCTCTTTTGAAATTTCGAAATTTTTGCCCTTGATTTGAAATTTTGCAATTTTAACGAGTTTCGATTTTCAAACCCCTGTAACTCGGCTTAAAATGAAGCTACGAAAATAATTTTGATGTCATTCGAATCAGCTAAAGAGCTGCTTCAAATGACATATCTCATGTCGATATTGAAACTAATTTCCTATAAAAATTTGATTTTTATCAAAAAAATCACACCTAAAATTCGAGGGCGAATTAGTCTAGCTTATTCATTAATAAATTATGCTTTTTTGTTATTTATAGAGTTCTCAGATGTTATAGTAAAATAAAAAAAGAATTATCAATTTTTGATAACTTTGAAAAAAGTTATGCTGAAAACAAAACGCGCGCTAAATTTGCCGCACCCTGTACTATTAAATAATTCTAATACAAATTTTAAAAAATTTTAAATCAAAAAAACTACTTGTATAATATCATTTAACTCATGTAAACGTTTATGTCTCCAATTCAAAGTCTGTTCATTTTCTGAGGTAAGAAGGTTTAAATAATTTCTTTTGTCTATTTCTATTTCTTTATCACTTCCAAACGTATAATTTTCAAATTTATTATAAAATTCTCTTCTAATATAAATTCCAATACTTCTAATTCTTCGATAAGATTGACCGATTTCCTTTAATAATTTAACTTGAATTAAAATCATTTCTATATTCTTTATTTTCATGCAAATATTATAAGTCCATGGTTTTTCATTATAACTATTTGTATCAATATTTAGCAGATTACATATCTGTTTTGCATTTTGTAAAATTCTCCTTTCAAACATCATTAGTAGTTCGTAATCGTCATTATCGTTTCTTTCTTAATTATTGGGTTATTTATTCCATTTTTAAAAATTAGAGGAAATCTATTTTTGGAAGAAAATTTCAGAGATACATTTATATGTTTACACCTTCAATTTAACTTAAAAATACTAAAATTATTCTTAAGAGGAAACACAGAGGGATAAATTTAAACATTAATAATACCTGACAAATTTAAGTTTTGATTTACTTTTATCATAAATTCATCTAAATTTTATTATAAATTATAAAAAATTTTTTATTATTAATTTATATTATTAAATAAATTCGGTTCAGTTTATAATATCCACTGATATTTTATTTTGCATTTTGACTAACTTATCTAACTTGCAATTGTTTAAAATGTATTATTTTAGTTCAAAAAAACTGATTTAGAAGGAGAATTTTTCCGTTAATAATTTTTTACATTTTCCAGCAAAACAAATGAAATATTAATAATACTTAGAAATAGATTTTACTAAAAATGAAAGTTACTCCATTTTTAAATTATATAACCTATAAAATTTTTTTATTTTTGAAAAGATTTTATCTAATGTTTTTGTATATTCAAAAAAAGTAATCATTAATACAACAAATTATTTACCAGTTAAAGCTTCATCATCAACAGTTAATTTTTGTCCTATTTTAAATTAAAATAGTTTTCAAATAATGTAAAAAATTTATATCTTATAAATTAGATTTTGTAAATTTCTTCAGCCTAAAAAAATTTAAAATTTTTTTAGAGTTATAAAATAAAACAGAGTGATAAAAATAAAACAAAAATATTATCAGAAATATTATTAAATTATATTTATTTTCTTTTAAAGTTTTATTCCTCTACCTTTCAATTTTATTCCTTTATTTTTTGTTGAGTCAGAATTGGTATTATCATGATTTTCCAAAGAATAATTTTGATTTTCCCAATTATTTTCTTCATATTGTTCCCATCCATTATCATTTTCAGTAAAATTCTGTTGAAATTTATTTTGTTGATTTGTATTTACTTTTACATATTTTCTTTTACAAGTTTTGCAGAATTTTCTCCTACAAAAATTCTTTTTAGTTTTACGAACATTTTTACATCTATCGGGATATAAAGCATTCTTTTTAATAACCCAACATGAGTTATAACAAGAAGTTTGGTTTATCTCAGAGTTTCGATTCATTCCATAAATTGACGGAAATGTTATTGAAATAATTAATAATAAAAATAACATTTTGGTAAATTTACAGTAAAATAATAAAAATTCTTAAAACAATGAATATTTTAAATTATTTCTTTAATTTCAAAATCTAGTGAAGATAAAAACAAAAATAAAATATTTGATAATTTTTGGGAATATATTTGATAAAAGATTTTTCAATTAAATTGTAAATGTTCGGATGAATAAAGTAAAATAATGATTTGTTTATAAAAACAACGGAAATTTAATTTTGTCAAAAGTTCTACCAATCTCTGTTTTTATCAAATAAAATATTAGTATATGCTTGTAAAGTCTGATAAAAATTTGTAATATTTTAAATTTAAACGAAAAATTAATTTATTTAAAAACCTATTTTAATTTCTATTAAATAAACATAAAATTAAACTGTCCGGCAAAAATAAATTGAATAATATAAAATTTTATTATGAAAGTCTGAAAAGAAATTTTCTTTATTCAATTACCCTCCACCTGTTTTCTCCATTTCCTAACACTATTATTTTCTCCTACTGCCTCATTAATTCAACTCCATCTCCTCACCACCAACATATTCTTTCCTTTCCATCTCTCTCATATTCTATCCATTCTTTCTACATCTCTCCCTTCCATTCCTCATACACATTCGTCGAACATGACGAATATTTTTTTATTATTTTTGTATTTTCTATTCGGACAACTTATAGAGTCGAATAACCATAGCTACACATTTTTTAAGAAAATTAATTATTTCAATACTTTCTAATTTTTTAACTTTTATTATAAGGTATATAAAATTTATTAAATCGATTAATTCCTTGCACATTAGATTTAATTCATTAATTTTTTATTGATTTTTATATAAAAATTAATTGTCGTGTACCGCAAGGGAAATGATGGAATTCATTGAATGTGTATGAGGAATGGAAGGGAGAGATGTAGAAAGAATGGATAGAATATGAGAGAGATGGAAAGGAAAGAATATGTTGGTGGTGAGGAGATGGAGATAAAAAAATATTTCATTTTCTTATCCCTTAAATATTGTAAGATTAAACGTTAATTAGCTCTTTTTTATGATTAGCTATGGTTATTCGACTCTATAAGTTGTCCGAATAGAAAATACAAAAATAATAAAAAAATATTTCATTTTCTTATCCCTTAAATATTGTAAGATTAAACGTTAATTAGCTCTTTTTTATGATTAGCTATGGTTATTCGACTCTATAAGTTGTCCGAATAAAAAATACAAAAATAATAAAAAAATATTTCATTTTCTTATCCCTTAAATATTGTAAGATTAAACGTTAATTAGCTGTTTTTTATGATTAGCTATGGTTATTCGACTCTTTAAGTTGTCCGAATAGAAAATACAAAAATAATAAAAAAATATTTCATTTTCTTATCCCTTAAATATTGTAAGATTAAACGTTAATTAGCTCTTTTTTATGATTAGCTATGGTTATTCGACTCTATAACTTGTCCGAATAGAAAATACAAAAATAATAAAAAAATATTTCATTTTCTTATCCCTTAAATATTGTAAGATTAAACGTTAATTAGCTCTTTTTTATGATTAGCTATGGTTATTCGACTCTATA
>ABLG01001572.1:0-33250 GCA_000172435.1 Meloidogyne hapla
GATTGGATCATAATTTAAAAAGTTATGACCGATCAAACATGGCTGGCGCTCTAGTGGCCGCGCTCTAGTGGAAAAGATGCACAACATTTGCATCTTTTCAGTCGAATTGTCTTCAGTCCAATGGTCTTAAGTCCAATTATCTATCAGTCCAATCGTACTTCAGTCCTATTGTCGTGCCACCTCTACAACATCACTACCAGTCACAAAATCATCTCTCCCCAAAATTTTGAAACGGACGTTTCAGTGCCACACTGAAACCAAAATGAGCAATCCCATTAAACTCCCCATAGTTGATTACATATTATCCCTAAAGTTTTTTCCCGCTCCATTAAGCCAATTCCAAGTTATAGAAATACGACTAAATATCACACCCCAATGGCGCGAAAAATGACACCATTTAATAAATGTTACCTTACCACGGCACATCTACCCTTGAACTTGGAAATTTTTCAAAAAATTTTTTTCATTAATATCTACTAATCGTGGGATGCGTGCCTCCCAGCAGAAATTTTTCGATATCTCCGCCCGTTTCAAAGTTAGCCAGTTCACCACCGCTGTTTCAGTGCGAAGCAATGCCCTCAGGGAAAAGTCTAGTTTTCCCAGATGCGCAATAAAAAGTACCCCCCATAATGTCAAGGTTCCAGGAACCTTCCGCCAAAATTGCGGGAGCCTTAATTTTTTGTTATTGTAAGGGAGATCCAGCTGGCTAGCATTTAAAACGCTTAGGCGGGGGTTTAAGATCTAAAAAGAGAAAGCAAAAGTCATCGCCCCGGTAGCTCAGTGGGAAGAGCATCTGCAAAGGTGGGAGCGAAAGCCTAGCAAACACTGTCAGCAAGGTCGCAGGATCGGAACCTGCCCGGTGGCAAAACTTTTGCTAAAACTCTATAAATCCTTATTATTATATATATAGTTAATAAATAAAACTTTTTATTAAAAGTTGTTCTTTTTTGTGTTTTTTATATATTTATAATCGAACCAAAGATATTGCTTTTATTATTTTTTTAACTGATCAAACCACAGAGTTCGATCCAATCTTTTCATTCAAACCACAGAGTTTGAAGGAGTTGAAGAAACCACAGAGTTGAAGAATTTTCTAAATATTGGCGTTGAGGATTCTGTGGTTAAGTCGTTTGTCGGTTTTGAAAAAGTCCAAGGTTCGAACCTGATGGTGTATATTACTGATTCTATTAATTATTAATAATTGCCCAGTGATAAAAATATTTGTGTAAAGAGGCTAAAAGGTCAAATTTAAAATTTATTTTGAATTAGCCTTGCCAGTGACGGAAAAAAGATTATGAGATTTGAGGGCAATTTTTTAGAAAAATTTTTTGAAATTAATTTAATCAAAATTAATTCAATTCCTTTTTCTAGGTGCATGCCATTCCTCTCCGTTCCAGTTGGGTAATGACTTGTGTCATGACCGAGTGGATCTTTTGTGGCATGTGGTGGTTTAGACAACATTTGCAGTATTTATTCATTAAAAACTCGTGAGGGTAATGTTCGTGTCAGTCGTGAATTGCCTGGACATACAGGATATCTCTCTTGTTGTCGTTTTCTGGATGATAATCAAATTGTTACTTCTTCTGGGGATATGACTTGGTTTTTTTAAATTTTGTTAAATTTTTTATATTTTTTGTTTTTTTAAAGTGCTCTCTGGGATATTGAAACAGGCCAACAATTAACTACATTTACTGGACACACAGGGGATGTAATGTCACTTTCTTTGTCTCCAGATATGCGTACATTTATTTCTGGGGCTTGTGATGCTTCTGCCAAACTTTGGGATATTCGAGAAGGAATGTGTAAGCAAACGTTTCCTGGGCATGAATCTGATATTAATGCTGTTTCGGTTTGTTTTTTAAATGAGATTTGGATGGGGTTTTGGTAAATTTGTTAATACTTTTAGAAATCCTCATCAGGACTGGATGGGCTTCCATCTGTTTTAGTCTTTTACCAGCCTCACGTCTTCCCCGTTTTTGATATTCTATTTTAACTAGTCCATATCTATGTCCTTGTTCTTTAATAAATGGTTCTTTCTCTTCTTCATGGTACGGGTCAAAATGAATACAAACCAAAGCTTTCTACTAGAAAATGCACTCCTTTGCTAGAACAGAATGCCTAGAGCACCGGTTAAATTTTCTTATTCATTTTAGTTCTTCCCTAATGGACATGCTTTCGCTACTGGCTCAGATGATGCTACTTGTCGTCTTTTTGACATTCGAGCAGACCAAGAGTTGGCCATGTACTCGCATGACAATATAATTTGCGGTTTGTTTTCTTTCTTTTTTGATTTTAATTTAATTTATAATTTTAAGGAATTACCAGCGTTGCCTTCTCCAAATCTGGACGTCTACTCTTTGCTGGTTATGACGATTTTAATTGTAATGTTTGGGATTCTATGCGTCAAGAACGAGCTGGTAATTTTATTTTTACAAAATTATATTTTTTTATTTTTAAAAAGTTAAATTCTGTTTTAATTTATTTCTGTATATTCCATCTTTCCCTTCAACTCTTTTATAAAATTTATTTTAACTTGCTGTCGTTCAAAGATTTTTTAAAGAATTTTTAAAAATAATTTTAGTGTGTATTTTTTTAAATTTTTGAGAGGAAATTCGACGGTTAATTTGAGAGTTCTTTTAGGCTTCTATTTAGTTGTATTTTTTGTTTCTCTACAAGTATGTTTTACGCGCTATGGTTATCTACATCCATGAAAATCGGAAGCCTTATTCCCCTCCCTGTGTGGATTTTTAGAAAATAATTTTTTTTCGGACCCCCCCCCCCGGTATTGATTAGAGGAATCTGGTGCGAGACTGCCAATTTTGAGCCTGGACTGAAAAAGCATTGAAAGATCTTAAAGCTAGAAAAAATATTTTTGTATTTAATTACGCAATTTATCCAATAAGAACTAAATTAAATATAATTATAACAATAAGAACAAAAGTAATTTTAATAAGAACTATCACACTCAATAGCAATACGAAAACTCTTACAAAAATACACACACTATCATTATGAAATGTTTAAAATACCTTTTCATCAAAAAGGATTTCCATTGCTTCTTGGAACCATTCCAAGTATATAAATTCAAGTCCAATTTTCTCATTATCTGCAATTGCTGAAACTTCGGACTCCATCGCTTTAGCCAAAATAATGTGTGTGATGCCCCGACTTTTAGCGGCTTGAAGTTTGCTCGGTGGGCAGCCTGCCTGTTTCACTCTGCCATTGTCTATTAAGTCTCCAATAAAAGTAAAGCCTGAAAAAAAGGAAATTAATTGTTTTATTAATTTAAACAAAATCTTTAAAAAATTTTATTTCTAAGGTGACCAAAGTAAGGATGTTTTGTTTTTGCCCTCAAAAATGTTATTTACTCATAAAAATTGACCCCACTTTCTTATGATAATTAAAAAATAATATATTAAACCTCTGGCAGCCGGCTTGTTCTTCAACAAAGAAATTATTGCGACCGCTGCTGCACAAGTTGCGGAGTAACCATCCTTCTCATCCCAAGCCTAAATTTGTTTTTATATCTATTAGATAATCCAATGAAACTTACAGGAGTGATTTTGATTTTAACCTCCTTATCATTTGGAGGGTACGTCAAATTAAGCTTTGTTTGATTTTTCTTAACATATTCTTTAGCATTTTCTACACTGTCAACCATTGTTTCTGTACAATTCCCCGAACACGTAAACTTAACCGGTGCGTCAACAATTGACGCATGCATTTCATAAAGTTTGCCAGTACCTAGAAGTGCTCAGTTAGTGATAATTTTAGGGATTTCAAAATTATTAAATCCCTAAAAGTTATGTTTATAAATTATACCATCTTTAAGATATGCCAAGCAAGGGAAGAAGCCAACATCACCAAACGGAAGCGGCTCGGGAGTATTTGCTGGTGAAACATTAAAGCAAGCCGAGTTCTGGAAAACAAAATATTTCATTTATAAAATCATAAACTCAAAGCAGCACTCCTCCCCCTCCTTACATATAGCACAAAGCTTAACCAAAAAAGTAGTCTTTTTGATCAGTTGATCAAACTTTTCAAAAATTATCAAATTAATTTTGACTCAAATAAACATTCAAAACTCTATCAGAAAGGGAATAACTCAAAGGGAACAAAACCTGATAATTATTTTGTCCATTAGAACTTGAATAACAATTATCGTCCTTAAGACAAGTTTGCTCGACCATGAAATTTTTTGGAACAGATAAAATTGCAGTTTTGGTAGATCCTTCTGTTGTTGATTCTTCAGCATCATCGATCTAAAAAATTTAAAATTTTTATTCTCCCCAAAATATTTAATAAAAACCTCATTTGTCATTTCATCCGTTTCACTTGAATTAACTTTAAGTAACACTTCAGGCCTCGATTTGATTATTTTGTACTTTCTCTTCTAAAATTGAGAAAATAGTAAAAAAAAATTTTAATTCAAAATAACCTTGTGACGGCAACATGGCACCATAACAAAAACAGAAATCAAAATTATGGAGATTAATTCAAAAATTCCGATGAACATCAGCATTTTTGATAGTATATTATAGTATATTTATTCTCTGTAAAATAATTTAAAAAATTTTTTAAACAAAAGTGTACAATGGAAAATTTTCTCCAGTTAAAGGGAATTTTTTTCATTTCACATGGAGAAATTAAAGGATAAAAAAAAACTAAACGAGGATTAGGTATTTTCAATATAAATATTTTGAAAAATTAACAAAAAGACATTTTTAGAGATCATAGAAAAAGAAGAGGCTTCGTTACAGACGAAAAGCAATAAACGTAAAAATTACGCCAAAACCTCGAGTTTAAAGTTTCAATTTTTTATTCCATTTTTACTAGTTCCTTTTCCCGGCCCTGCTTTTTTTTGTGATGTGGGAATTCCTAATTTTTTATTTTAAAACATCTTCATTATTTTTAAAAGAATTCCATAGTGAGACAATTGTTTAATTAAATTTAATCAATGGATTCAATCTTTAATGATATTTCTTGCGTTTTCGAAAATGATTCTCAATATTTTGTGACTTTTGATTCTATTTTAAAAAATATTGGTGATCGTGAGGCAGAGGTTTCTTTTAAAATTGTCTAACTAATCATTTTATTCTTTTCAATTTAAGTTGTCTAATTTACAATTATTTTCTTTGTGGGAGGATGTTTTTAAGTTTGATATTGTTTTGGATAATAAAATTAAAAATTCTGTTGGTTTTCAAGGTTTTTTTTCTAATTTTATATTATTTTTCCCTAATGTATAGAATTGTGTTTTATTCTTAAATTAGGTAACTTCGGAACTAGTACAGATCTCATATTTTTGAGTAAAGATTTTTGATTTTATTTTTTAATTTAGAACTTGCAAATATTCTTAAATTGGAGAAGGATTCTTTGTTGGCAGTTGAAGGTGAATTAATTGAATTAAATAAACAACTCAATCAACAATTAAATGAATATAATTTTAAACGTGAAGAAATTCTCAGTTTGCTTTTGAAAGGTTAGTTAAAAAAATTACTTTACCATTTTCTTAGAAAATATACTTCCCTTCTTTTTTAGAAGATAATTTTCCAACTTGTCCATCTGGTGTTTCTTTACATGAAATTATGGGGCCGAAGATTAAGAAATATTTTAACGATCTTTTGCGTGTTAAGATGATTTTGGAGAAGCAGCAGCAATTATTTAATTAAATTTATTTAATTTTTGTTTTCAAAAGTAGAGTGCATAATTATAAGATTGGCAGAAATTATGCATGCAAAATCGCAAAATATGCTAAAATAAATCTTTAAAAAATCTAAGTTATCTAACTTCTCTAAAAATTTTTTTGCTTTAAAAATGCCTATAATTATGCATCTCTTTATTTTTATTTTCTCGTTTAAAACTATTTTAGTGCCAATAAATATTTTGACCCAATATAAGCTTTGAAGATTTATATGTTTATGAGTACATTTTAAATATTTTTTTAATTTATTGAACAGATTTTCTAAAGCATTTTAAAGCTTAAAGATGGAAGAAGAAATATCAGAAAAATTCGATTTTGATCAAACCGATTATGAATTTGCTACTGGAGCAAGACGTTTTAAAAGGCAAACAGAGGAAGAAAGAATTTATGGTTTGAATTTTTAATTATTTTTAAAAATTTAATTTGAAGGAATTTGGGCAAGAGATGAGGATGACGACGAAGATGATGGTAGATCTTCGTTTAGTGCTGGAAAGAAAAGGCAGAGTGGACCTGTTAGATTTGTGTCTGTTGGTGTAGAAAAGAAGGATTCTGCAAAGGTTAATAATTTTTGAGATTATTTTCTAGAATATCTGGCTTGAATATTTTTTGAAAAATTTCATGGGACCCACATCAATTTTTCAGAATATAATCCATGAAAAATTTTGTGGGTAATTGCGGTGTTAATGGGTTTGAGAATCTTGTGCCAAAATTACTTTTTATTTTTCCTTCAATAGAAAAATCATTTTTTGTTATTTGTTGAATTAGAACGATAAAAATAAATTTTTCCAAAATCTACTTATTTTGATGATTTTTAAGGAGTCAACTTCAACCGAACCAGATGAAATAACAATAGAAGCACGTCCAGAAAAACGTTCAAAACCAGCACCCTTTGACCAAAGGGCAACAAATTCTGTTGGAAGCCATGTATTTGCTGGGTTTAGAAATGCTGCTTTTCAATTTGCTAATGCATCTGGTGCAGATGCTGGATGGCTAAAATCTGGAAAAGGAAATGTTGTTATGCAAATGATGCAGGTTTTTTAAATTTAACTTTTTAGTTTATTTCCATATTATTTAAAGAAAATGGGTTATGAACAAGGAAAAGGACTAGGAAAGAGTAAACAAGGAATAGTTGAACCAGTTCAAGCAGTTCAAAGACCGGGGCGTGGAGCAGTTGGTGCTTATGGAAGCGAGGCGAAAGGGCCTAAATTTGGAGGTTTTTTTTAAATCATTTTTCATAATTGACATTTTAAAAACTCTCGGGATGTCTCATGGAAGATTTGGGTCTTCCACTGACTCTGCCGACCATTTTTTCGAAAATAAGGTCCTTAATTTTTTAAAAATTATTTCAGAATCAGCAGCGGAAGCTCAAAGTCGAATAAACCAAAGTGGAAGTTTAAATGATCTTTCTGAAGTAGAAATATCAGCATTTCCCGCTAGAGGAACATGGCGCAAAAGTAATACAGGAAAAGTTCGAATTCAATACAAAACATTAAATGAAGTAATAAGTGAAGGAGAAAATCAAAGATTTGGTGATGGTGGATTTGGTGTGGTTAATGCTGTTGGGAAGGTAGAGAATTTTAATTTTTATTTGAAAGTAACTTTGACGTTTTAAATGGGATCAGGATCCTTTCCCTGTTTTATTCTTTATTTTCCACTTTTTTACAGATTATTGACATGACAGGCCCAGAACAACGAATTTATGAGGATTTTAATTCTTTTTCAAGAAGAGCAAGGTTTTATAATTTTTAACAATTTTTCTAAATTTTATTTAGAATGCCAATAGTAGCAGACGTTGAAAGAACGAACTTCAACGTTCCCGAATTAACACATAATTTAAATACATTGTTAGATGTTACTGAAGAGGAAATTTGTAAAACTGATAGACAAGTTCGTTATTTAAAGGTATAAATTGAAATCCTGCTCTAAATGAATGGAAGGGTCTCTTCCCTTTATTTTTAAAATTTTATGACTTTAAATAAAGCGAAGGGGTCATTCCTTTCATAAATTTTTTTTAAATAATTTTTATACTTTAAAGGACCAAAATGAAGTTTTATTGAATGAACAAAACCGAATAGAAGAAGAATTGGCTGAAAGTAAAGCAGAAATTGTTAGACTTGAAGAAATTGAAAATATTGTTCGACGATTTTATCAAGAATCTTCAATTGAAGATACCACATTGGAGGAATGCAGAGATTTATTTATTACATTGAGAGAGAAGTATTCGGTTGAATATACATTATATGGACTTGATGCTATTGCAATTCCTGTTTTGTTACCAAAGGTTGAATTTTTGTTTTTTTTTCTTCAATCTTACGTTTCGGACCGTGTACGCTCTTTCATTGACAAGTTTCCTTGGCTGAATCAAGTTTGTCCATAACTGTCGCCAGAGGCAGGGTTCTCGAGGATAGTTTCAAGCCGGTTTTCGGGAATTCCTTCAAACTCTGAAACCTAATCTAGCAAATCAAATTTCTAAAAAATGTCCCTTGTTTCCCTATAGAAGACAGTTTTAAGAATTTATTTTGGTAAAGGATTTTGGTTGTTATTTTGGTCACATTCTCTTTTTCAAATAATAACGATTTTATAAATGATCAATTTCTTTAAATCAATTTTTATATTTATTTTAAGATAAGTAAGTATTTCTCTTCTTGGAATCCACTCGATCCAGAACAAGCTTCTTATGGTTTCGAAATGATGGAAGATTGGAAAGAAATATTGGGATCAACAAAAGGAGGCTCTTTATTCAAACATTTTGACAAAGATACAAGTATATTTTTACTATTTTTATTTTTCTCATTTCTTTTTAGACGCCACAATCTCTGCTTATGATCATTGTATTTGGAGTGGGTGGATGCCTAGTATGCGCCGAGCAGCTCTTAATTGGGATCCAAGAGATAATGGCCCTGTAATGGTCAGTTTAGTACAAAAATGGATGTCTATATTGCCTAATTGGGTGCTAGAAAATTTACTTGAACAGGTTTCTTATTTAACCATAAAATCGTTTAAATTAAACTCTTACCACTAGGTTCTGGCCCCTAGAATCAAAATTAAAGTAGATGAATGGGACCCAGTAACAGATACAATTCCAATCGAGACATGGCTGCATCCTTGGCATGCAATTATGGGAGATCGTTTGTTACACACTTATGCAACGCTAAGGCAGAAACTTGCTAAAGGATTGAATAGTTGGCTACCTGGAGATAGAAGGTTTGAATAATATATATTTTTAGATTAGAGTTCATCCCCATTTTAATAGAGGATATTGAAAAGGATTCTCCGATAACTTAACCCCATGAACTTTTCGTTTCTCAAGGCTTAGTTTCTCCATAGAAGATAGACCCTTGGGAACGAGTGGATTTCTTATGTTCCAAATGCTCTTTCTATTATATCCACCTTTACGGAGAAGTGGGAGAAATGACTCCGCCTCGGCCGCATCCTAATATACTACCTAATACTAAAAATCATTCTAATCTTTTAATAAAATTAATTTTTCAATTTAAGTGCAATAGAAATTATTCGTCCATGGAAAGATATATTTTCTGCAAGTACACTCTACACATTTGTTTCAATGAATATTATACCAAAATTGAGTCGTTTTCTTCAAAACATTGATCTTTCAACTACTGAACAATTTGAATATATTGAATTATTTGATTGGTTAGAAATGGTTAATGTGGATGTTATTGCACAAATATTGGCTAAAAACTTTTTCCCAAGAGTAAGAATTTTTTGGAATTTTTTTTTTTAAATTTTTAATTTTATTTTTTAAAGTATTCTCAACACGTTTCTTATCAAATTAATGATCCAACTATAACAATGGCAGAATTGGAAAAAATAAAAAAGAGTTATATGGATTGGAAGAATTTATTACCTACAGAAATACAAAAACATACACTTATTATGAGTAGGTTTTTTAATTTAAAAATATGAGTGGAGTGAGGATGGTTTTAGGCTTGAAACTTGAAATTTCTTTAAAAAGTTCTTTGAAGGGAAGGGCAAATTGAAAATTGCCTACAATAGAGAAATCTAACTAATTAGGTTTTTGTTTTGGATACGGTCATGATTCCGGAAAGTCCCAAAAGAGTCTCGCCGAAAGAGTCTCCGGGCCATTTTTCGGGCCATAACTTTTTGAATTCTAAATCATTCTGCTTGCTTCATATATCAATCGAAAGCTCTGGATGTGAGGATCATTTTAACCTAACAAGGTTTGACCTGATCAGATCATCATTTGAAAAATTTACAGACGTTTAAAGATCGATAATCATGATTGTCCGCGCTTATCAGATCATAACTTTTTAAATAATGATTAGATCTGATCAGTCCCTCTGGAAAAAAGAATCAGGACATCCAGGGCTTTCGAATGATATAATATTTATTCGAAATGGTTCAGGCCCAAAGAATTTATGGCCCGAAAAAGGGCCCGGAGACTCTTTCGGCGAGACTCTTTTGTCCCCTACCCTCATGATTCTAGATCTCAATATGTCAAAACTCATAATGTCCAAAAACTAAAAAGCCCAAAACTCAAAATGCCAAAAAAAACCAAAAAGTCCAACACTTGAAATGCCCAAACTCAAAATGTCCAACGTTCAAAATATCTCAAACTTGAAATGTCCAAAATTAAATGTCCAGCTTTAAAAACGTTTTAATTTAAATATTATTATTTTTAGGTGAATTAAGACAAATACTTCAAATATTAGCACAATGTCAAAATCGTTTAACTGGTCAAAATATACCTGGAATTCATCAACAATCAAAACCCCACCCATTATCATCTATTGGACCTTTCGGATTACCTCCCCCATCACCACAATTTACATCACAATTACCCCCATCATCATTTAAACAATTAGTAGAATCAAGTGCTATATCTAATGGAATACAATTCTTTCCTCAAAGAAGTAAATTTCATGATGGAAAACAAGTTTATATGTTTGGAGACTTTTCGGTTTATCTTGATGGAACATTATTATTTTATTATAGTCCTCCAAGAAGGCAATGGTTACCTGCAAGTTTAAATCAATTATTAGAAATGTGTAGAAATAAATAATGAAATTTATTGTAATTATTTTTATGTGAATTTTTTTGATGTTTTAATAACAAAATTGAAAGTTTTTTTTAAAATTGTTTAATGTTCATTAGCAGAAACGGAAATATTCCATGAACTTTTAATATTTTTTTTTATTTGTAAGAGACTTTTTTAAACTTAAACTTTTTAAACTCTTAAAAGTAGAAAGTAAAGCGAGTACGTTAGAATCCAGAGAGAATTAGCGCTCCAATTTATTCACACTTTTGATGAAGATCTTTGAATTGTTTATCCAGATAATAAATTAACAGTTGTGACACACTTTTAATCATTATTATTACTTCAGAATCTTCATTCGTCTATAGTTTCTTCTTTTATATTTAAATACTCTTCATCAACATTTTTGAAGAATTCCCCTCATTTTCGTTGATTTTCATCAACATTTTTTTTACTTTTTTACTTTTTTTTATTTTTTAATAAGTTAATTAATTATCTATCAAGTTTGAGTAATTTTCTTTTTTTTTTGATTAATTGTTAGCAATTGGCTATTTTATATTCAATTAATTAAACAACAAAAAACACTTGTTTTTTTAATTATTTTATTTGTTTGGGTGTTTTAGACTTGATAAAACACAGCTTCTTTAACTACATTTTTGCAAATAATAAAAGACCAAAGAAAACCCACACATTTTTACAATGGGTTAGGGGAATAAATAAATAGTAGGTATAGTTCCATGAGTAATATTTAGAAGGACGTTTCGGCGCTGGGTTATCGAGGCGCGGATTTATTAAAGTATTTATAAAGTGCCTGAGGGAATAAAATTTTATTTAAATATTAAAAATAAGATTATCTCGATTTGATAAAAATTCAGAATTTTTGATCAGAATTTTTCAGAATTTTAATTTAAAAATTCCAGAATTTTAATTAACGGGAATATCATTTTTCGAGTAAAATGCCTACTTTTGTCTCATTTTTCAACTATAACTTTTGAAATAATTAACCAAAAATTTTGAAATTTTTAAAGGAGATAGACAACACTATGAGAGAGATATCTAATAAAAATTCTGATTTCTTTGGATAGTCTATAAAGTAATTTCTGATTAATGCCATAACGTCTCGCGCCGAAACAACCCAAGTATTATTTCCTTGCCAGCCCTAAAGAGAGAAAAATAGCGCAGTCATATTTAACCCTAAATGTGCCAGATGTGTGCTAGAGGCTTTGACATAAGATGAGGAAAATGGATTGAAAATGAGTAAGTATTTTGTTTGGAATGTTTTTAAGTCCGCGCGAGTTGTTGTTATGAGTCATTTTGGCTGTTTATAATTTTTTTAGTTTTTCAAATATTATTTTCCGGTTATTTTATCTGATGGCATGCCTTGACAAATACTATTAAATCTTTTTATTTTTAATTAATTTTTAAATTATTTTCTATATATTTCTTTGAGGCGTTTCACTGAAAACGACAATTCACCGAAAAATAGTTTTTAAACCCCATATATTTTTTTAGAAAAAAAGCCTTTGTGTCGTAGCAAATAATTTATCTATCTATTTTACTTTCGAGGAATATTTCTAATAGCTGGAATGATTTTTCTCTAAATGTTTTTTCCATACATGTTCTTCTAATTTAATTTCGGTGAATTTTCACTTTCGGTGGATTGTCACATTCGGCCCTTATTATGATAAATATTTGTATTTTTTCTTTTGTTTTCTAATGTTAAAATTACTATTTAATTATTTTAGAGCACATTTATGCATGCAAATTAATTTATTGATTTTTAGAAAAAATCCTTTCCTTGAGGGCAGTTGGAGGAAAACATTAAAAAATAGGGAAAAGTACATTTATTTTTAAATAAAATTTTGCGCAATTTATTTATTCAATTTAAAATTAAAAATCAATTAAACGATTAATCAATCAAAAATTTAAAAAAAAAGCAGCTGCCTCTCCCCAAAAACATTTTATTTATTTTCCCCTTTTATTCAACTTCCGCCCTTAAATATTTTACAATAGAAAATTCAAAAAAATTTTTTTTAATTCAAAAATCTGCTCTTCTTTATTTTTAATTTTACAATAATCTTTCTTCCAATAAAAATTAGTTTCTTCTCCAATTCCCTCATTTTTACCCTTTTTCCGTCCAAACTTTAAATTAGATATTTAATTTTATTTTAGTGCTATTTTTATACTTTTATGTCCTTTTCATTAAAATATTAGAATTTGGCAAATATGAGAAAGCTTTTAATTAAAAAAATTATTTAATGAGATATCCATAAACAGACTACACTTTTTGGTTTTAAAATCAAAGTTCACCTTTATAGAATTATTTTACGAGACCTCACAGAGTTAATTCTTCCCAAGAGTTTCAATCCACCGTCCTAACGACGACCGTCTAGGGTTGTAGGATCCGGATATCCGGATCCGAAAAAGTCCGGATATCCGTAAAATTTCGGATCGGATACCGGATCCGGATATCTGAAGATTTGCCAGGATCCGACAACCCTACCACCTCACATTTTCTTTTCTCGTGAACCATCAATTTCAAAACATCAACCTCATCCCTCGTCATCTGCGAGGTAAATTCCTCCCTTCTCTTCCGTCCTGTTCATCTTGAACTTCCTTAACCTCCGTCCATGTACTTCCCCGCCCCCACAGATTTTCAAATTTTAATTTAAAAATAATTCGATTCCAAAGTCCCAATGTCTTTTCTCGTGAATTGCCCACCTAATTATTTTTCAATTTAATTTCCCTCTTTTTGTTTATCTTCTTTTCTTTTTCCTTTTCTGTGCGCGATATTTTTGTTCTTAATTAAAAACCACACATTTCTCACCCCAAAAATTGTTATCGTGGAACGATTAGAACGGAAGTAGTTGGTGACGAGACAACAATTTTGGAGTAAAAAGAATGTCTTTTATTGATGAAATAAATATAGTAAATATCGATATATTGAAAATGAGAGGTTTGGAAGGGTATTGTGTGTAATTTGTGTGTAACGTTGGGCGCGAACGATAATAAAGCATTCAAATGAAGACATAGATCCATGAGATTTTGGTTAGATATACCTAAGAGTGTTATCTACCCCTCTTAAAATTTCAGAATTTTTGGTTATGAATTTCAGAAATTCTGATCAAAAAACTTCAGAAAATCGACGTTTTACAAGGAAAATTTGAACTTTTTCTACTATAACTTCTGAACTATAAAACCAAAAATTCTGAAATTTTTAGAGTAGTTAGATGAGACTATTAAAGCTTTTTTTGTCAAAATTTAAGTCTCCAAGTGTTTTCTTGTTAATTTTATTAAAGTTCGCGCCAAAACCTTTCTGCGTCCAAACATCCCCCAATCATAAAATAAATTGTTGGAATATTGAGAATTGGAAGGGCCATTTTGGAAGGGCCACAGCCATTTTACATAATAAAAATTTGAACTAAAAAATAGAGAAGGTGGAGAGAAAAAAGGATAGTTGACGTAACTTTGAAAAATAAATTGAACACTTCTTGTTTTTCTTTTTAATTAAAACAGTGTGTTAATTATTTTATTGGGGAATTATTTTATTGGGGAAATTTATTGAAGGACAAAAATAATTAAGAGAGGGATTCGGAAGTCTTATAGACTTATTAAAATGTCAAAAAAATTTCCTAGAGGAGGAAGTCTTCCTCATCCCTTTTTTCGGTGAAATATCTCCATTTTTCGGTGAATTGTCCTCTTTCGGTGAGTCATTCATAAATATGAATTAGAACTTTCTAAACAAAATTCTTTAAACTATTTCTGTCACTAAACTATTTTTATGTCCTTTTTCCATTAAATTAATCTTATAAGCTCCTTTATTGAAAAAATTAAGAACATCTGATTAAAAAAAAGTAAGTGCGTGATTCCCAAGAAAATACCTCTTCTTTCTCTCCATTTTTAGCATTTTTGCCTTTAAGATTATTTCTAAAACTAGTAACGCTTGATAAAAATGATAATTCAGAAAAAATGGGAAAATACTTTTAGGGATTCCTTCTTTAATTAATTAATTTTCTTTTTTACAGTAGAATTTTAATAAAGTATTTTTACAGTAAAAATCATTTAAAATAAATTAGTTTTGGCATTTTATATTTTTAATTAAAAATTAATTAAGGGACGTTTTATTGCCAAAGTTGAGTGTCTGGTATTTTTAGAAAAGTTTTTGCCCCTTAACTTTTTTAATTTTATCTATTTTGCATACAAGTTTTATATCATTCGAAAGCTCTGAATGTGCTTGTTTTTTTTATTAAGTGATTTATTTGATCAGAATTTTTCCTTAAAAAGTTAAAGACGAATAAATGAAGATAATCGTGATTTTTATACTGATTCAGTCATATCTTTTTATAGAATGTTCTGATTGATTTTATCCATTTGGAGAAAGAATCTACTTTTGTAGAGCTTTCAAACGATATAAGTTTCGATAAAGATTGTTTGAAATTTAAAAAAGTTATGGAGCAAAATTTAACAGAAACACTCAAAAATCGGTACTGAAACGTCTTTTCTTGTAATTAACGATTTGTGTTTTTTTATTTTTTTTTTGAATTTTCTTCGATTTTTTTTTGCTAAATTATTTTTTTATTTTGTGTTTATATCGTTTATTTTTGTTTATTTTTTTTATCATTTTTAATAAGAAAAATTTCAGAAATATCTCCCCAAATAAAATGTGGAGATATTCAAAAAATAAAAGATCTCTTTTACAAATTTATTATTTATTTTATTTTATTTCTATAATATTAATTTTTACTTATTCAATTTCCAATGCTGAAAATGAATTTAAATCGAAAAGAAGGAGAAGAACTAATGAAGATATTGGTAAAATTTTTGTTAAAATTTAAAAAAAAATTTTTTTTATTTTTAAAGGCATTCCTGAATGTAGATCTAATTTTGATTGTGTTGTTGGAGGTGTTTGTATTAAAGATCGTGCAGGATTGGGCCGTTGTTATTGTTCTAGCTCTTGTTCTTATAGTTTGTTTTTTTAAATTTATTTTGAGGGGTGTTTGGGCGCAGAAATGTTTTGGGCGTGAAGACTGATGAATTAGCTTGTTTATGACCTAGCAGTGTGAAATTTTGTTTAAATATCATCAATATTGTTAACTAGCTTTACTCAAAGTTTCAAATTTTTCAGTTAAATAATCGCAAAGTTATGGTCGAAAATGACCGATTTTGAGGGAAAATTCGATTTTTGTTCTATTGCATTCATAAATTCTGATACAGTAAATCAGGAAGTCTGAAATTTTGTGGGTATTGGATAACCAATATATTGGAGTTGTCTATGCAAAATTTCATAGTTCTAGGTCTTTTAGTTTGGTGATAATTTAGTTCGCGCCGAAAATTTCTCTTTGCGCCGAAACGTCCTCACCTTTTAATAAAATTTTTTTAAATTTTTCTTTTAAGATGTCCCAGTCCAATGTGTTGAGCACAATCCATATAGTTGTGTTTCAAGAGGCGAATCTTCTCAACTTCCTCGAAATGAAATGAGAAATCCTTTTTGTTTTCATGTAAATTTTTTTATGATTTTTCAAAAATATTTTTTTATTTTTCAAGAGAAGATGTATCTGTCCACCAGAATTTAATAATACAGATATGGTTACTAGAACAACATCAAATTCAAAAATGAGACTTTTAATGAAGTGTGATAAACGTTAGTTTGAATTATTTTTAAAGAGAATTTTATTATTATTTAATTCTAAAATTTATTGATTCTTTTTCTCGGAAGCTCAGATTTTTTATTTTTTTCTATTTTGCCTTGATGTTTTCCCATAATTTTAAATTATTTCCTTGACTATATAGTTAATTTCACCAGAAACCACTTTTATTGATGTTTTGGTGTATTGGTATTATTACTGACTTCAAAATTTTACGTGCATGGTTCGAATCCCACCAGTTCCCTCTAATTTTTATTTTGCATAAATCTTTTCTTTTTCGATCCCAAAATTTTTTAAATTATTTCCACTTCAAATTTAATTATTTTTTAGGTCAATTAAATGCAGTAATATCAGCATCTCCATCAGAATCAATTTATAAAGGAACTTCTGCTCAAATTTCTTGTTGTGTTAATGTAGACCCTCGTGGATTTATTCCTGCTGATGGAGTTTATTTTATTCAAAATGGAACTAGAAGGCGTGAACCAACTGATAATCCTTATGATAAATTTTCGAGTGATATTGATACTCTTTTTGCGGTTTCTTTTAATTTTTAATTTATGGGGGAAGAGGGTGGGGTTGTGGATAATTATTACCTTGGGGTTAAGATGTTCATTAATTCAGTCCATTAACAAAGTCCATTAATTCCCCAAGGAACCGAAGAATTCTCCATCATGCTGAATTAAAAACGAAAATACTGGAAAATATGACAAAGTTTCCCTTCGGTGAACGTGGAGGGGACAACTCTGGTGAAGAACCTTCACTGACTTCTCGCTAGTCTGCCCTACCCATTCTCTTCCCCAGGATTTTTTATTAAAGAATTTAACTTATTTTTCAAATTTTAAGGTCCCAACATGTTGGGTATTAAATATAGAAACAACCCAATTAAGTGATGCTGGAGTATATCAATGTATTGTTCAACCAGTAAATACTCGATACAGAACAATTAATATTACAATGGAATTTTTTGTTAAAAGTTTGTTTTCTTAATTTTAAATAAATTTTGAGGAGAGGTTGAAAAGGTTTGAAATAAACCCCTCAAAAATCCGCAAATATTTTGCGAATACCTGCGGACAAATAATAAAAAAAAATATTTTTCTAGACGACACTATCAAAAAAAGAACAATTCATAATGCTTTAGGGATCGTTCCAGATCTTAAAATTAAAGGAAACAAAACTCTGGAATGTATGTATTTTTTAGGAAAGAGTTTTGTGTTAGTTTTTGTGTCGTTTTTTATGTTTTTTCTGTGTTTGGTCTTTTAAATTTTTTTGAATTTTTTTATATTTTTAGCACCTCGTATGATTGAAAATATTAAAATTTTTCCAAATGAGACATTTGCTACAATCTTTTGGGATTCTCATGATGAACAAGCTTTTGTTATTGATATGGAGTATGTTTATTTATTTTCTTTATAATTAGAGGCAAAATGTTCGCACATCTTAAAGCGGATGTCCGCAAATTTTACGATTGGCTAGATTTATTCCGCCATTTTTTGTTGTTATGATAAAGTCTGACAGAAAAAACACTTTATCCGCAAAAATTTTGCGGACAAAATTTGCGGACATTGACCACGTCTAAAATTGTCCGCATTTCTTTTTAAATTTCTTTTAAAAGTCTAAAATTATTTTTTATAATTTTATAGATTAATGAAACGTTCTGATAGACGTGTTAGAACAGGATGGAAAACAAACGTAAAATCTCCAGTTACATTTTCTCAACTTTCTCCTGGCACTCCCTACACTTTATTTATTCGCGTAGCAGAGCCTCAAAACGAATTCTCACTTACCGTTCAATTTGCAACGGCAGATGGACTTCCAGACCCTCCAGTTTTAGAAGATATAAGATTGGTTAATGTTGGGGGTGAGAATAATGCTTTGATGAATAAATTTTGTGAAGTTGAATGGAAACCACCAAAAACTTCAAAAGGACAAATAACTCGATATTATGTATATTTTTTAAAATTAATTTTATAATTAGGGTTATAGGAAAAATGAATGAAAAATATACGGGAACAGGCGAGCTACCTCAGAACCATAACTAAGCGTAAAAATGTCATAGCAAATCGATTTTGGGACCGATGCAACCTGACGAGACACGTTAAACCATGTCAAAATTGACTAGATCCGACTTCCATAAACCTTGTATATCTGTGGTAGACCAGGGAGTACCAAAATAAGTAGCCCTATCTTGTCAAAAACGACTCAGACCAAAGGAAAACTTTTTAGCTTCTTCGGGCTTATGCTTTCTGTTCTTTCATAATTCAATTTTTATTATTTTAGGTTCAAATATCTGGTAGAATGAGGCATATAGTGTCTGAAAGTAATTTAAGGATGGACCATTACCCACCAGGAAAGGATGGATGTTCTAATTATGAACAAGATTCTGAACATTTTATTAATCCGGACAGATCAAAAACTAATAATTTCTTTGCCTGCAAGTATGGACCTTTAAAGGTTTGATTTTTTTGTGGAGGTTTTGCATCCCTCTACTCTCAAAAATCTCAACCTGATTGAGTCTTCGACCATCATTTTAGAATCCTGACAACATTACTCCAGATAAAAAATCCTTTCAAAATGCCTTTTACTCTATGTATTTGGTCCCCAAATTTTTTTATGAATTTTAAACACCAAAAACTTCAAAATTCACAATTAAATTTTTTTTATATTTTTATAGCCAAATCGTAATTATAAAGCAACAATATGGGCTGAAAATGGAGCTGGAAAGAGTAGCGCTGCTTCATTTTCTGGTCAATGTATAATGGATTATGCAGAACCTGAACATATTGATCCCCCAGGAGCACTTCCTAGAACAAATATTTCTTCGTTTTCTCTTTTATTGAATGAACCTGATCAAAGCAATGGGCCAATTTCGTAAGAAATAATTTTTTTTTAAATAAATTTAAAAAAAAATTTTTTGTCCGCAATTTTGTTAGTTTGTCCGCAAGTTCAAAATATTTTTCAAAATTATTTTTTCGTCATTTTTTTTCTATTTTAAAACTTGTTTTTTAGTTTTAAAATATTTTTGACTATTTTAACATTTTATTTTAATTGAAAAATATTATTAACTCGGTACTCACCTGAACTTGCGTCCTCAATTCATAATTTGTCCGCAACCGCAATTCTTTAAAATTTTTCTTAAAAATTTTTTTTCTTAGTTGTTATTTCCTTGCCATTGTGCCTTTACCAGCATCTCTCAATGGATTACCTCAAAGAGAATTAATTGCTTATGGAACATTTGATGAATCACTGCGAAATAATCTTTTACATTCTACAATGGATAATAAACCTTTCTTTGCTTATATTGCTGAAAGTTATGTTAAACTGCCTAAAAATGTAAAGGTTTTTATAAAATATTTATAAGAATAGGTTGAGGAGTCTTGTTTTTTCATAATTTTTTTGGATCTTACTGAAGATCTTGTTTTCGGTTTTGCGGACAAAATCCGCAATTTTTATCCGCAAGTCGTAACATCTGTATTTAACTGAAAAATTCTAAAAATGCGATATATTCCTAGATATTTTTACCTCTTATTCATGTCCAAGGAAACTGGAGTGGATGAGATCCTTCCTCAGCGGCGGTACGACAATTGCGGATACGCAGCTGCGGATGCGACAACTGCGGACGACAATTGCGGACGATAACTGCGGATGCAACAACTGCGGACGGAAAAATCGGCGCAACACTTTTGGTGCGAATAGTAAAGCCTATTAATTTCGGGAACCTAGGGTCACTGGGTCTACATAAAACAGTATAGCTTATTGAATAAACATGCTTTTCTGATGTTGTAATTGGCCTGAACAACTAACAATTCACTTATATGTTAAGACGCCAAAGGTGTTGCGCCGATTTTTCCGTCCGCAGTTGTTGCATCCGCAGTTATCGTCCGCAATTGTCGTCCGCAGTTGTCGCATCCGCAGCTGCGTATCCGCAATTGTCGTAACACCTCCTCGGCCATCCCTGCAACTTGCTGACAAATGTCGCAGATTTTGTCCGCAGAACCGAAAAAAATATTTTAGCACAGACAAACGCTTTGAAAAAAAAGAATTATAAAGCAACATACGTGCTGCTCTAAATTTTTAATTTTTAGACAATTGTTGGTGATGGTTCTACATCTGGAGGTGTTCAACCTTGTAATTTACCTTATATGCAAATTAAAGCTAATGACCCAGCACTTACTCCAGATTTAAAATATACAGGATTTTTAATTGTTAAAGTAAATAGAGATCCAACTTTATACAATTCTTCAATTGAAAGTAAACTTAATTGGAATTTGGATTCTCAAAATATTCGTCATCTCGGTAGAAGACAATTACCAGATCCTGATTTGGCTTATTATGGATATTCCGGTAAAGATGGGAGATTTTTAATTAATTACTTTTATTCAATTTCGTATTTATATGGAAATTTTAAAATTTCGTTAAAAGCATCGTTGGTGTATTGGTAGTGTTATTGGGTGCAATCTAAAATTGCCCCGGTTCGATTCCTATTGGTGCCAATTAATTTTCTTTTTATTCTTTCGACTTATTTATCATTTTTAAATGTGTCTTAGTTACTTTTTAGCTCTTGAAAAATTTTTTGAGCCAAATAATGAGAATTTTTACTCTAAAATTAAAAAATTTTTGGAATTTAAGTTATAAGGGATTTTTCTTGAGTGAGAAAAAATATTCTTTAATTTCAAAACAAATGCATTTCTTTTTTTAAAGCTAAATAAATTCTGAAATATAAATATAATTTTATTTTTAGATTATTTTACACCTGTCATCCTTCAAATAAATGGAAATGGAATGAGTGCTTTAGAAATGTTTTTAATTTGTCTATTTCTTATTCTCTTTCTTGTTCTTTCAACAATTACAGTTATCTACTTTTTACGAAAGTATTTATTTAATTATTTTTAATTTAAAAATTTTAAATAAAGGAAAGGATTGATTAAACAATTTTGGCCAATTAAAAATAATTCTCATGATATGTTGAGACCGGTAGTTCCGCCTGTACCAATACATGCCAGTTTAATTCCATCAGAATATATTTTGAGGCATAGAGATTCTGATTATCAGTTTTCACAGGAATTTGAGGTTTTCTTTTAAATTTTAATTTATTTGGGATTTTTTGTGGGAATTTTTTCAGAGAACGTATATAATTTTTGCTATCTTTACCCGTCATTAGATAATGACTCATACGTCAACTATATATTTATTTACACATAACCTGCCTGTTCTCCATTTTTCTGCTCACTAGTTTCTTATCTAAAACTCATTTCTGACCATAACTTTTTGAAATCTTTTAAAATAAATGAGCCACTTAAAATAAGCCACTAACCAAGACCTAACGGCCATATTTATTAAATTATGTTCAAGAGTCAAGTTCATTTAAAGTAAATTATCCGCAAAATTGTTCGAAAACCCCTTAAATTCTTTTAAAAATTGTTATTTTATTAATTTTTTAGTTGCTTCCTCGTGGAAAAAACCTTGACCACACTATTAGCGAAAGAAAAGAAAATGCTCGAAAAAATCGTTATAATGATATAAAAGCTTGTGATGCAACTAGAGTACGTTTAAAAAGATCAACTGGCAGTCCAATCGTTTCATCAGATTATATAAATGCTAATTTTATAAAAGGATATAGTAAAGGAAGAAAAGTTTTTATTGCTACACAAGGACCATTAGAATCTACAATTCCTGAATTTTGGCGAATGATTTGGGAAAGAGGATGTAAACTTATTATTATGGTTTGTTTTTTAAATTATTTTTTATTATCGATTAGTCCATAGTTAATTCCTTTGGATTTCTGAATTTAAGAATCTCAAAAACAGTTAAAAAAAATTTTTAATTTTCCTTTCTGTGCTGACATTAAAATATAAAAATATTTTCCTTAAAATTCCCCTGACATTAACTTCTTCAACTCTTTTTCTACTTTAAGATCCTTTTTTCACTCTTGATTGACTTAAAAAGATTTTTTCTTCGCAAACCCCTCTTTAAAAAATTTTTTTTTGAAATATTTTACATATTTCTTAAAGTTTATTAGAAATCTTTGGGATCATCCATCATCAATTTTCTCTTTAATATTCTACAATTTTTAGGTAACAAATTTGAAAGAACGTGGAAGAGAGCAATGTGCAAAATATTGGCCAGATGAAGACGAACCTCCTTTAGTATTTAAATCACTTGAAGTTGCTCATACTGGATCATCCTATTATGTTGATTATACGGTTTATTTTGATTTTTAAAAATTAAAAAAAATTTTTTTATAAGGTCAGAGAATTTGTAATTTCTGACAGTGAACCTTCTCAAACTAAAGCTAATGGCCGTACATTTTCTGGCACAGGCAGCACAGCAAGTAAATATACTGGAAGTAATTCTCCTCCTCAAATAATTGATGAAAATACAAATAATCGTTTTGTGCTGCCTTTAAATGGAAGGAATCAATCACCTCCTTTACATTCAGAAATTACTTCTCCGTCAATTTTAAATGCTGCATTGGCAGCTGCAAAAGGAGGAGGAGGAAATCAAATGAATAGTTCAATATATTCATATAATTCGCGTTCTTCTCCTCTTGATTTGTATGGATTTTAAAATTCTTTAAAATTATTTAAATTATTTTAAATGTTTTTAGTGACCGCCATTCCTCGTTGAGTCCTTCAAACACTGGCCGTCATCGACCAGATTCAGAATATGCTAATATTGCAAGTATAGTCCGTCCACCTTCAAAATGCAGTGAACGAGCTTCAATGAGTGATGGAAGAGGTTTTAATTAATTTTGGGTTTTTTCTTTACTGGGAAAGTATCCCTTGACAGAATACATTATCTATGGCTATAGAATTAGTATTTTATTAATAATAAAGCCTTATTGGGACGAAATGTCATCCCTATAGGATTTATTAGCAAAGTGTACTTTTGTCCCTTTTTAAATTTTCGGGCAGTTCTGCTGTATTTCTGTTCATTATTATGGATTTTCATATCCTTGGGGGTACTTGGCAGATCCGGGTTTTCTTTTCGGAATTTTATCCTAGAATATTTCTGGAACATATTTAAAATTTTCAGAAAGACGGACTATCATGCAGTACCATTTCACCTCTTGGAATGATTATAGAGCACCAGAATGTTCAACAGCCCTACTCAGGCTAATATGTAAATTAAGAAAAATGGATGAATATAATAGTTATCCAGTAGTTATTCATTGCAGGTTTTTTTTTAAATTTTTATTTTCTTCTAAAAATTTATTTTTTTTTATAGTGCTGGTGTTGGACGTACAGGAACGTTTATTGCAATTGATTATGTTATGGATCAAATTTTGGATACTGGAATGGCTGATGTTTATGGTTGTGTTACTGCAATGAGACAACAAAGGAATTTGATGGTTCAATCATTGGTAAAGAAATTTTTCTTATCGAGATGTTTCATTGAAAAATAACTTATTAAGAAATCATTTTACTGTTAACATTCAACTGATTTTTTAATCAATCGAATTGGGGTTTTTGACTTGGAACAAAAGCATCATTATTTTTAGAATCATTTTCCATCCGTAATCCCAGGAAAAGGTGTACCTCAACATGTACCAATTTCTTGATGTATGGAATTCGGAAAAGAAATGGACAAAATTTGGAATAACATACCTTCAAATATGTTTGATTTCTTACAATTCTCTTGTTAGCCGAGAGAACACATGCCTGCCAATGTTTTTCTCAGAGAAAATTCCCTCTTTTATTTAAGGACTTTTTTCCTTTTAATTGTCTTATAGCGAATTATATCCTTTAAATAAATTAGAACTTTAATCTTTTTTTTTCAGGAACAATATGTTTTTATTTACAAAGCTTTGGCAGAATTTCAACTTTTTGGAGATACTGATTTAACTTTGCCTGAATATAGATTACATTTTTTAAAATTAAAACATCCTTTAATACAAAAACCTTCCAAAGACGGATTATCTGCCCATTTTCCAAATGATTCAAAAAATTCAACTTCTGCTGTCCAATTTTTTGTAAATGATCAAAAACAACGTTTAAAAGATTCTGAAAATATTAATGGAATTGGAGCTGCTTTGAGAGCAAAATTAAAATCATTGAGAGACAGAGACGATTTAAATGATAAAATACCTTCAGGTTTATTAGGCCAACAACAACAAAATTATTTACCTCCAAGGAATAAACTGGAAGCTGAATTTCAGGTTTTTTTTTATTTTGTTAAAGTTATGGGTAAAAAGTGTTCTCGTAGTTCCTGGGATCAGTAGCTAGGAATTAAAACTTCTTTTTATTTTAATTGGAAGCGTGGACACGATTCCAAGACCCCAATTTACTGCCTCCATTCTACCGCAAGGTTGAAAGTCGAATCTAGTCAATTTTGTTATGGTCGACATATCTCGTCGATCTGCATCGGATGGTATCAAAATCGGCTTGCTATGATATTACCTTCACCTTTATTGTAATTCCACAAAAACTTCAGTCCATATTTTTCCTATAAACCCTTTTCCTTTTCCTGAAAATTATTAAAAACATAACCCTTTAAAGCCTTTTTTTCAACTATGAGAACACTTTTTAATAACTTTTTAATTATTAAAAAAAAAATAATTTTTTAAATTTAATTTTTTAGGATCTCAATATTTCATTAGAAAACCCAAAATCTACAGATTTTGCACATAAAGAAAGAAAATACATCAAGAAATAGATTTTCTGTAGCTGTTCCTTTTAATTTTAATAGAGTAATAATTCAACCAACAATTGGATATGAAAATAATTATATTAATGCCAGTTTGATTAAGGTTTATTTTTTATTTATTTTATTATTATTTTTTTGGGAATGGATTTACAAATAATCATCTGAAAAATCGTTAACAATTGATCGTCGGAAAAACATGATTCAGTTTACGTTTCTTAAGCGTTTTGTATATCTTTCTTTAAAATTTCATTGTGTTGTGGTTTTGGTGTAGTGGGTAGTGTCTCTGACTTTTATCGTTTCCTATGGAAGTTCGAATCCTCTCGATGGCTAATGATTTGTTTTAGCAATTCTTTCACGTTTTTTACATTTATATTTTTATTTTAACTTCTTTTTGCATTTTAGAATTTTTAATTTGTTTAAAATTTCATTTTTAGGGTCATCTCTATCCATATATTTTGGCACAAGGTTTTTTTTTAAATATTTTTAAAATTTATTTTTAATTTAATTTAAGATCCTCTCGGACCAGAAACAGCATTTGATTTTTGGAGAATGATTAATGACCAACAAACATATACAATTGTTATGCTTTCTACTGAACAAGATTTTTTACAACATGAAATGGTTTTTTCTTTTTAATTTTTTTTATTTTTCTAATTAAAGTATTGGCCAAGAGAAATAAGTAAACGTTTAGTACTTGGAAAAAATAATGAATTAATTATTACTTTAACTGAAGAAATTTCTCTACCTTATTTTATTCAAAGAAAGCTACATTATCGTTTTACGGTTAGTTTTTTATTTTTTTTATTTAAAAATTAGAATCTCTATTGGATATTCCCTTGGGTTACTCGGCCTTTTTAGATATATTTTATTAAAATTGAAACCGATTTTGTCAGAAATTCGATTTTCTAATTTTCGTTTTTGACCCAAACCCCAACATATTTATAATATTTATCTAAAAAGTTTCAGACAAAAAGTATTTTTCCAAAAATAATCGAACATGTCCACTTTTCTTTTTTCCATATTTTGAAATTTTTGAGGTCCGTTTCGAAGGTCGGGAACATTTTTGGCAATACTTTGACATAGGAACCAGTAGAGTAATTTTAAAAATTTTTTATTCTTTGATTTTTCATCTGATTTAAAATATATTTTTTAACTAATTAATCAACTCATCTTTTTTCTAGAAATCAGAAAAAAGTTCAAGTTCAGGAAGAGATGTTCTTCAATATTCATTTAAACAATGGACTAGTGGAGCATCTATACCAAATTCAGCCAAATCACTTTTAGATTTAATTGGAAGAGTTTTGGAAAGACAATCTACAATATCTTGTGCTGGTCCAATAATTTTACATTGCAGAAATGGATCAGCAGAAAATGGAATTTTTTGTTGTGTTTCTTTATTAGTTGAAAGATTACGTTCTGAAGAGATGATTGATGTATGTTAATTTTGAAGAGAGAAAAAATAAAAAATTTCTTCCAAAAAAATTTTTTATTTTTTAAAAAATTTTAAAAAAATTAAAAAATAAATTTTTTGCGTTGAAAAGTCTTAAATATTTATTATAAAATTTTTGAAAAATTTTAAAAATTAAAATTCTTACAAAAAAGATTTTGTGGCAAATTTTTGACTAATTTTCTTAATTTTCATTTTTTTAGTTTTTAATTTCTGAAAATCCTTATAAAATCCTTTTCAATTTTTCTAACTTAAAAATTTAATTTTTAAGGTATTTCGAACTGTCAGATCACTTCAACTTCAAAGGCCACTTCTTTTCACAAGAATTGTAAAATTTTAATAATTTTTTAAAATTAATTTTAAATTAATTTAAAGGAGCAATATTATTTTGCTTATGAATGTGTAACTGAATACCTCAATTTATTAAATAATTTTGAAAGAAAATAATTGATAACTTTTTTCTATAAAAAATTCTTTCTTTACCCAATTCACTTTCTAATTTTTTTTTAATTAGTAAAAAATATTTAGGTTATTGTTACCTTATGAGATTTATTTCTCTTCCCATTTTTCATTATTTTCCCAAAACAGTTTTTTAAATTCGTTTTTTTTCCTTTTTTCTCTCAAATTTTGAAAAATTTCTTTTTTGGATTCCTTTTTTGAAATTTTTGTAAATCTGAAAATTTTTTGAAGAATCCATCTTTTCTTGGATTTTCGTTTTCCTCATTTTCACTGTAATTTTTTTATATTTTTTATTCTCCAATTTTTCGTTCCCCATTCAGATAACAATAACCTAAATATTTTTTAAAAATAAAATCAGACCTCTAAAGACAAATATAAAATTTTAAATAATTCGAAAAGAGGTCTGAAATAATTAATTTACTATTATATTTTGCCATTATTTTTGCCTGTATTATTTTGTACTAAAAATATGGTTTGATGGAAATTTTGAAAAAATTAAAAAAAAATTTTTTCAATAAAAAAATTCCATCAAAAACATTTTTAAATCTCAAAATATTCACCTAAATTATTTAGAATTTGTTTTTTCATTCATTTATTTAGCCAAAAAAGAGAACTAGTCATAATCAAATATGTCACCCCCTCCTATTTTATTATTTTTTGTTTGTATTAATTTAAAAATAATTATTTTGTGTTTTTTATTTTTAATTATTTTCTTTTTAAATATTTTGTATAAAAATATACATAAATTTTATTTTTTTTTAATTTTAAATGTCTTTATAAAATCCATTTTTATTTTATTTAGATGCCACACGTATGTTGTATTTTTTCCATTTTATGACGTTTTGAAAGTGGTCATTTTTACAAATTTTTTAATTGTCCATTTTTGAAATTCATCAATTGACCATTTTGTAAAATTCACTTACTTGACCATTTAAAAAACTCCTATTGACCATTTTATAAAATTTCCACGCTTGACCATTTCGAGACGCCAAATAAAAATATTTCCATCCTGGCCAAATGTCCGTTGACGAAATGTCATTTGGTAAAACAAAATATTATCTTTAAAATTTTCGAAACGTCTAAATGTCCTTTCATGAATTTCTAGAAAATTTTATATTTTGTTTTATGTTTTCCCTTAAATTTTATTTAAAATTTAATTGTAAATATTGTTTGGGTTCTTTTTCAAAAATTAAATGTATATATTTATTCAAAACTTATTTTATATGATAGATACAATTAAAAGATTATTTATTAACAATAAAAGAAGTTATTCAATCGATTCTTGTGAAGAAGTTGTGGATTTGGATAATAAGGAAATGACTAATTTTAAGGTTTTTCTTTTGTTTTTTAATTAAAATTTATTTAAAAATTTAAAGGAAGTTATTGGTCATATTGTGGATTGCAAAGATGATTATTTTACTTTGGTCTCTACTGGTGATATAAATTATGAATTGTATATTGCTCCTAATAAGTAAATTTTTAATTTTTTATTCTAAATTCGTTTTAGTGTAGTGGGGAAATTCTTAGATTTACTCTTCTCATGGGCAAAGGTTCGAGTCCCTTCGATGGTTAACAATTTTTTATGATAAAGTTAATTGGATCCTTTCCATTTTTATTAATATTTTAGGCCTTGTCCTACGGAAAACTTATAGATCCCTTAAGATTAATGACTTTTGATAACTTTTTTTAACTTTTCTTCTTAATTTCCTCTCTTTTTAAGACGTTTATTAACGCCAGAATTGAATGGATATTACCAATGCGAAGGGACTGTGTCTGAAAGAGATGATGGACGAATTGCATTTGCTGTTCAATCAATCAAAAAACTTGAACGTGGATGTAAAGAACTTGAAGGAAAAATTCCTTATGAGGATTACCAATCAGCACAAAAGTTAATTCACAAAACTTCTGGTGTTTCTTCTCTTTTTTCTTCTCAGTTTTTTGACAAAAGGTTTGCTTTTTTTAATTATAATAAAAAGAAATGACGGGCGGGACTTCAGTTATGACTATATTTTTGATAAATATTTTTCTTTAACTTAATTCTGTGGGAAGAAAGTAATTTGAAGGATTTTTCGTCTGTCAGAACATATTTTGATTTAGAGGTCCTCGCAGATTCCCCATTCTTTACTTATGATTTTGGATTCCCAGCGAATTTTCTATCTGAAAATGTGTCCGCAAATTTAATCCGCAAATCTCTTTAATAATTATTTTAGTCTTTCATTTCTTCCGGTGAATGCTTCTAATTGCTCAGAAAACGTGAAGGATGAAAATGTTTGCGATAAGAATGAAACAGCTGAAACAATCACAGATGAAAATGAAACTGATTTGAATAAAACATTAAAACAAGAAAATTCTGATACTAAAGAAAATGGTTAATTTCTTTTTTAATTTTTAAAATAAAATTTAAAAAAATTATTTTTAGGGCCTGTTAAAGTCGAAAAGAATGAAAATGTCCCATCAATTGTACTTTCTATTGACAATTCCAAAAATTTTGCAAATTTGTTTGCGATTGGACAAAATGTCCCTTTGATTAAAATTTCAATTAAATCGTTAGTTTTTTTTAAATATTATTTTTTTTAATTTTATTTTTTAAAGTTTGGAAAGCCCTGTTCAATTAGGCCAGTGGTATTCAATTAAAATATCCAATTTAAAACATTCTACAAATTCTTCAATTTGTTACAATAATTTTGCTAAATTGTTGGGAGGAAAGCCGCCTTTAAAAACTAAAATTTCTGCAAGTGGAGTTGTTCAGGTTTTTCAATTAATTTTTATAAAATTTATTTGAATTGCAAAAATACTCATGACCTCGTTAAGAAATAAATTTGGAATTATTTTTCGATGAGTTTTTTGGTGATTTTCGGAGATTTATTTTTTACATAAATAGCATTTTTCCACAAATCGGTTAAGTATCGTTGTGGTGTAGTGGTTTCGTCTTTGACTACGAGGTTAAGTGGTGTAGGTTCGAATCCTATTGGTGTCCCTTGGGTTGTTTTATCCTGAATTTATTATAAGAATTTATTTTCGTTTTTCTTTTAATTTTTAAAAAAATTTCTTTTTAGTTTTTAACTTCTGCAATTTTGGATAAACGAACAGAAAATGGTTTTTTCTGTTTTAAATCTTCATATTTTCCTCTTATTATTGATTCTTCATGTTTATTAAATCATTATAGTAATGGAATTTCAAAAGTAAAATTTTGGTGTTCTTTAAGGCAAATACCAATTGGGGGAATTTATTGGAAAGTTATTAAAATAATAAATAAATATAAAAAGAAGTTGGTTCCATATATTGAAGAAGAAAAAGAAAAGGAAGAAAAAAAGAAAAGAATTGAAGAAGAAAGGAAAAGGGAAGAAGAAAAGCGAAAAGAAGAAGAAAAAATGAAAGAAAAAATTAAACAAATAGCCAAAGAAAGGCAAAAGAAAAATGAAAATGGAATTTTTGAAGGTTGGTAACGTTTTGGCACGCACGGCTTGGTGCGCGCTAATAAATGATAAGGCAAATATTTCCAACTATACTACAATATACAACAATGTTTGGGTCATACAAAATTGTTTGTGACCTGGGCAAAACAAATAATAATTTGCCAAGACAGATCTTGAACAATAGAAAGTCGTGTGTTCGAAAATTTTCTCGAGATGGACTTCGGGTCGAGAAAAGGTTGGGTTTTGGATATTGTGTGCCCCTGCTAACATCCTTATATTTATTAGCGCGCCAAATCGTTCGCGCCAAAACGTCACGTTTCTAATTTTTGAAGGATTTGTTTGTGGACAATTAAATGATGAATATTTGGTTTATTTACCTGAAGAAAAAGAAATTGGGCATTTACCGATTAAAGGAAAAATGGATAAATTGCTTGGATTGTGGATACAATTACAATCGTTGGGATTTTTTGATTAAATTAATTTTTTAAATAAAAATTTTAGGTGTAAAATTAATGGAAAAAGAGTGATAGAAAAGTTTTCTGTAATTGAACCGAAAATGTTGCTTATTGTGACGAAGGAAAATCGTGTTATGGTTAGTTTATTTTTTAATTTTTATTTTTTTTGTTAATAATAGAAATTGGGCATTTATTAATTTTAAAATTAATTTTAAAGAAGGGTCTGTTCTAGACCTTCGGATATCCTCCTCATTGGATATTTCTCGTTTTCAGCTTAGGGGAGGATTTTTATTAAATTTTTAAATACTCGTAAATTCCTTATGTATTCTCCACTAAAATTCCTTTTAAACCCTGGTTCCCTTAATAAAAAATTTTTTAAATAAAATTCTAAATAAATCGTTTTTAGTGAGTCATACCCCATATATCGAAACCCTATATATCGACACCCTATATATCGAATCGCTATATTGCGAATGACCCTATATATCGAATAGAAAAATTTCATGGAAATTCACAAAACGGGAGGTCAAGGAACGGAGAGCACATTCTATGGAACGGGGGGAAGTGTCCCGTAGAAGGGGGACGTGTTCTGTGGAGCGGGAGGTGTTCCGTGGACGGGGGACGTGTTCCGTGGAATGAAGACCAAACCCCGTTGAACGGGGGAGATTTTCAATAGAACGGGGAACATTCTCCGTGAACGGGGAACGTGTTACGAGGAACGGGGACTATGTTCCGTAAAAATGTTCTATTCGATATATAGGGTGTCGATATATAGGGTTTCGATATACGGGGTTGACCCCGTTTTTAGTAACTTTTCAATTTCCTATAATTTATAAAAATTAATTTTTATTTTTTTTAAACAGTTCAAATCAAAAATAGAAATTCCATCATTGAATACCTCCAAACCAATGCCTTTTTGTAGATCTCTTGGAATTTATGTTAAAGACAATTATAATTTATTGGAAGCAAAACATCGTGGACGTTCTATTAACACAACAATTGGGTGTTTGGTACAACCAATGGAAAATGAACAAAATTTAATTTTATGGGAAATTCTGCATATTATGGAACATTAAAGGGAATTTTCACAAGTTTTTTAAATTTATATTTTTTTAATTTATTGAATTTTTTAAATTTTATTTTTTATATATTTTTGATCAGATTCTGTCAATAGGGAGTCAGGACCTTCAAAATAGAAAATATAAAAATGTAATTTATACAGGTAGAAAAAATTCAACCTCTTCATAAAATTTAAAAAATATTTTAAAAGAATATCAAAAAAGGAAGGCCAAGCGGTGGAGCACTTGTTTGTAAATTTTTAGAGAATATTTATAGGATAGGGTTGACTTTTTTCCATATGCATAAATTTTCATTTTACATTATTTATGTTTTAAACGGTAGTTGTTCCCTCTTGACAAAATTTGTTAAAAATTTGAACGATTTTCTATTGATTAATCTGAATAAAGATTTTTTAAAAATATTTACATAATCACAATTATTTTTTAAAATTGATTAAAAATCTATCATTTTGTAAGGCGAAAGTATTCCATTTGGATCAAATAATTTCTTAATTGATGAACTTATTTCTCTAATTTTTGGGTTGACTAGATTATGATGAAAAGTTCTCTTTACGTGTCCAATTCCATGTTCAGCAGAAATACCTCTCTAGTTGACCTCTCTAGTTGAATGACCTTTTGAATAGACCCATTCATAAACAAATGGATATAATCTAAAAAATAAAAAGAATATTAAAATTAATATTTTTATTTTTTAGTAAAAAATTTTTTGCTGTCATGGAACTACCGTATTTTCTCAAATTTCTAGTTGACCTCTCTAGTTGAATGACCGTCTCCATTAGAATGACCCCCTACAATTTATTTGTGACACAGTTATTGCAAAAAGTACTATTAAAGTTATTTGGAAATATTAATTTGGAATTTATTATGTTTTTTGAGAAAATTTTCCAATTTTGTTCCGAAACCGTTATTTGGAAATATTGGGAAAAAAAAATAATTTTTTTTATCAAAAAACATAATAAATTCCAAATGAATATCTCCAAATAACTTTTCGGTACAAAATTTGAAAAAAGTTTACGTCTCAAAAACCAGAATTAATTCCAAAAGGATATATCCAAATAAATGTTTCGGAACAAAATTTGAAAAAAGTTTACGTCTCAAAAACCAGAATTAATTCCAAAAGGATATATCCAAATAAATGTTTCGGAACAAAATTTGAAAAAAGTTTACGTCTCAAAAACCAGAATTAATTCCAAAAGGATATATCCAAATAAATGTTTCGGAACAAAATTTGAAAAAAGTTTACGTCTCAAAAACCAGAATTAATTCCAAAAGGATATATCCAAATAAATGTTTCGGAACAAAATTTGAAAAAAGTTTACGTCTCAAAAACCAGAATTAATTCCAAAAGGATATATCCAAATAAATGTTTCGGAACAAAATTGAAAAAA
>ABLG01001570.1:0-32892 GCA_000172435.1 Meloidogyne hapla
TATGGTTCGCGAAACCAATTCGCGAAACCTTGATTCATGGAACATATATTCGCAGAAATAATATAAATTTATTATGGTTCGCGAAACCAATTCGCGAAACCTTGATTCATGGAACATATATTCGCAGAAATAATATAAATTTATTATGGTTCGCGAAACCAATTCGCGAAACCTTGATTCATGGAACATATATTCGCAGAAATAATATAAATTTATTATGTTTCGCGAAACCAATTCGCGAAACCCTGATTCATGCAACATATATTCGCAGAAATAATATAAATTTATTATGGTTCGCGAAACCAATTCGCGAAACCTTGATTCATGGAACATATATTCGCAGAAATAATATAAATTTATTATGGTTCGCGAAACCAATTCGCGAAACCCTGATTCATGGAACATATATTCGCAGAAATAATATAAATTTATTATGGTTCGCGAAACCAATTCGCGAAACCTTGATTCATGGAACATATATTCGCAGAAATAATATAAATTTATTATGGTTCGCGAAACCAATTCGCGAAACCTTGATTCATGGAACATATATTCGCAGAAATAATATAAATTTATTATGTTTCGCGAAACCAATTCGCGAAACCTTGATTCATGGAACATATATTCGCAGAAATAATATAAATTTATTATGGTTCGCGAAACCAATTCGCGAAACCCTGATTCATGGAACATATATTCGCAGAAATAATATAAATTTATTATGGTTCGCGAAACCAATTCGCGAAACCTTGATTCATGGAACATATATTCGCAGAAATAATATAAATTTATTATGGGTTCGCGAAACCAATTCGCGAAACCCTGATTCATGGAACATATATTCGCAGAAATAATATAAATTTATTATGGTTCGCGAAACCAATTCGCGAAACCTTGATTCATGGAACATATATTCGCAGAAATAATATAAATTTATTATGGTTCGCGAAACCAATTCGCGAAAACCTTGATTCATGGAACATATATTCGCAGAAATAATATAAATTTATTATGGTTCGCGAAACCAATTCGCGAAACCTTGATTCATGGAACATATATTCGCAGAAAATAATATAAATTTATTATGTTTCGCGAAACCAATTCGCGAAACCCTGATTCATGGAACAATATATTCGCAGAAATAATATAAATTATTATGGTTCGCGAAACCAATTCGCGAAACCCTTGATTCATGGAACATATATTCGCAGAAATAATATAAATTTATTATGGTTCGCGAAACCAATTCGCGAAACCTTGATTCATGGAACATATATTCGCAGAAATAATATAAATTTATTATGTTTCGCGAAACCAATTCGCGAAACCCTGATTCATGCAACATATATTCGCAGAAATAATATAAATTTATTATGGTTCGCGAAACCAATTCGCGAAACCTTGATTCATGGAACATATATTCGCAGAAATAATATAAATTTATTATGGTTCGCGAAACCAATTCGCGAAACCCTGATTCATGGAACATATATTCGCAGAAATAATATAAATTTATTATGGTTCGCGAAACCAATTCGCGAAACCTTGATTCATGGAACATATATTCGCAGAAATAATATAAATTTATTATGGTTCGCGAAACCAATTCGCGAAACCTTGATTCATGGAACATATATTCGCAGAAATAATATAAATTTATTATGGTTCGCGAAACCAATTCGCGAAACCTTGATTCATGGAACATATATTCGCAGAAATAATATAAATTTATTATGTTTCGCGAAACCAATTCGCGAAACCCTGATTCATGCAACATATATTCGCAGAAATAATATAAATTTATTATGGTTCGCGAAACCAATTCGCGAAACCTTGATTCATGGAACATATATTCGCAGAAATAATATAAATTTATTATGGTTCGCGAAACCAATTCGCGAAACCTTGATTCATGGAACATATATTCGCAGAAATAATATAAATTTATTATGGTTCGCGAAACCAATTCGCGAAACCTTGATTCATGGAACATATATTCGCAGAAATAATATAAATTTATTATGGTTCGCGAAACCAATTCGCGAAACCTTGATTCATGGAACATATATTCGCAGAAATAATATAAATTTATTATGTTTCGCGAAACCAATTCGCGAAACCCTTGATTCATGGAACATATATTCGCAGAAATAATATAAATTTATTATGGTTCGCGAAACCAATTCGCGAAACCTTGATTCATGGAACATATATTCGCAGAAATAATATAAATTTATTATGGTTCGCGAAACCAATTCGCGAAACCTTGATTCATGGGAACATATATTCGCAGAAATAATATAAATTTATTATGGTTCGCGAAACCAATTTCGCGAAAACCTTTGATTCATGGAACATATATTCGCAGAAATAATATAAATTTTATTATGGTTTCGCGAAACCAATTCGCGAAACCTTGATTCATGGAACATATATTCGCAGAAATAATATAAATTTATTATGTTTCGCGAAACCAATTCGCGAAACCCTGATTCATGGAACATATATTCGCAGAAATAATATAAATTTATTATGGTTCGCGAAACCAATTCGCGAAACCTTGATTCATGGAACATATATTCGCAGAAATAATATAAATTTATTATGGTTCGCGAAACCAATTCGCGAAACCTTGATTCATGGAACATATATTCGCAGAAATAATATAAATTTATTATGGTTCGCGAAACCAATTCGCGAAACCTTGATTCATGGAACATATATTCGCAGAAATAATATAAATTTATTATGGTTCGCGAAACCAATTCGCGAAACCTTGATTCATGGAACATATATTCGCAGAAATAATATAAATTTATTATGTTTCGCGAAACCAATTCGCGAAACCTTGATTCATTGAACATATTCATCAGGGGTGTGCCGAAATCAATTTTCAAAAACGAAACACGAAATACGAAAAAACGAAATCTTTTTAAAAGACGAAAAACGAAAATATGAAATAACGAAATTCACAAAAATAACGAAACGTGAAAAACGAAATACTAAAAACGAAATTTTTTAAAAATAACTAAAATCTAAAAAACTAAAAATAACTAAATTAACTAAAAATAACTAAATTTTTAAATTGTGGTGGAGAAAAAGCAATTTTTCTATGTTATCATGTAGCAATCGCTTTCTCAGATTGCTGACAACTTGTCCCGCAGTGGAAAACAACCTTTCACACTCTGATGAGGTAGCTGGAGCTGAAAAGTATTTAGTTGCCAATTTTGCAAGTAATGGCCATTTAATTGCGTTTTCTCCTACACAAGTTTATTTGAATGTAAATATTAAACAACTTCAATCTCAGCTTTTTGCTTTGCATTAAGCTTAAAACGTGGATCCAGCATTGTAGCAAGGATAAGGTCTCTGAAAAACATAAATCATCAAACCAATTCAAAAAGTTTAACCTATTATCCGCCCATCCCCAACCCCCTACTCCTAAAAAAAGTTGTTGTTGTTATATGTTGGGGCAAGGGATCTTTAGTACAGGCAAAAGTGGGTCTTTTAGATTTTGAGCAAAGAGCACGAGGATGCTGGCCTTGGCACAGTGAGCATTTCGAGGGTAAAGGGCATTGATAGGAAAGGTGTCCTTCTTTCATACAGCAAAAACAACGCTGTATGTCCCTGAGTATAATTTTTCGGGAGTTTAGGGTAGGAAATTTTTTGCAGTATGGGGAAAAATGTCCAAGGACGTTGCAAAACAGGCAGGGGAGTTTTGGCTTAATTTTATTAGGATTAAAAATCGTTTGGTTACAGAAGGTAAATGAAGTTTGAGGGCAAGGTAGGGGAGTAGTTGGCTTAGGAGAAGAGGGTTTAGGATCAAACTGGCCTTCAGGAGTCTGTTGTATAGGATGTATAGAGGAAATATCTTCTTTTCTCTTAAGAATGGCCTTGAGTTTCTGTAGTAATAATTCTGTTGTCCAGGCAGGTGAATCTTCTTTTGCTTTATAAATTTCTTCTAGTACTGAAGGGGGTAATTTAGATTCCATTTCCATCTGCATGTGTAGGTTATTTGTGTCGTTCTTTTGTTGTTTAAATCGGCAAATTAAAGCTTCAAATTCATTAATTAGAGAAGATAAATCACGGCAAAAATTTTCATCTTTTCTAACAATGGGTAATTTCTTGAGGGATTGGCATAAGGAACGCGAAATTTCGGTAGGGTTTTCGTATTTTTGTTTAAGAAGGTCAACGGCTAGGGAATACGATTGACTACTAGTGGGAAGGATTCAATGAGTGCTAGAGGGGTTGATAGGAGACAGGATTTAAGGTAAGATAGTTTTATAGAGTCGGAAATATTAGGTAAATCTCTAACGGCGGCCTGAAATGAGGACCAAAAAGAAGTGAATTCAACACAGTTTCCTTCAAAAGTAGGTAATGTCATCCTTGGGAGGTGGGCGAGAGAAATAGGATCGAAAGGAACAGGTGTAGGGACAGGGTCTGGGTTACTCTCAGGTAAATTGGCCATTAATTCATTCTTTTGGGATTTCAATAATCGGATATATTTTTTGAGTTTTCCGGTGAGGGCAGAATATGGGTAGGTTTTAATGAATTCATCGTAAACATCATTATCGAGGGTACGTTCGGGCACGGTCATTTTTAATCTAAGGTCAATCCATTGGTCATGGGCATGGGTAATGTCTTGAAGGTTATCAGAGGCTTTATTAAGGGTAGCATCTAATTCTTGGGCATTAGTACGAATCTGGGAAAAATAAGAAAGGTCTGACTGTCCTTGGGTACGGACTGGGACGGGAAAATTCTTGTTAGCTTCTAAAAGCTGAGTAATTTCTGGGAATAAGCTTTTAATCTGGGTTATAAACGAAAGAGACATATTGGGAAAAAAATTAGGAAAATCTGAATCCCGTAACAAGGTTAATCCGCCCAAGACTGTCGAGACACAAAAAAAATCTCGAATTAAATTTAAATATTTTATTTCAACAATTAAGAAAAACAAAAGAAAATAACAATAGGAAAAATTGATTTAGTAAAGTCAAGGAAAGGTTAATGAGAGTGAGACGAACGCTTTCTAGTATAAAGGATATGGCGTTATTTAGGAAGGAGGTGGCTAGGAATTTAAGTTTAATTAGATAAGATCGGTTGGTGGGAAAGGGAAGTTGTTTATTTCACAAAGTGGGAAAAGATGTTTTTTATAGCATGGGAAAAAGTGGTAGTAATAGGGATGTGGACTTCGCATTCGCGACACTGTGGAGGAAAATCTTTGCTGTAGTTGCAATTTTCTGCAGAGCAAAACGCAACATTTGCTGTTTTTTTAAATTATTCCAAATTTTTGACATAACACTAAAGATCTTTCAGAAAAATTTAAAAGAAATTCCATCGTTAGGGGTGTATGTTTATTTCGTATTTTTGTTAAAATACGACACGCGAAATACAAAATAAAATTTGCAAAAAACACGAAATTTCACGAAATACGAAACACGAAAAACGAAATTGGCACACCCCTGATATTCATATATTTAAAATTTTTTTTAATTCTTTAAATTTTAATTTTTAAATTTAGTGTAAATTTTTTTTTGATGTTTGAGTGGGAATTATTACATAATTATATGAAAAATTACAAAAGCAAAATACAATTTGTAAATTATTTTATGTTTTATTATTTATTTCAGCAAAAAAGTTTATTTTTTCTCGACATGTTTACAATTGTATATTTTTATAAAATTGTAAAATTTAATTCCGATTTCAGATTTTGGAATTTGACCTATTTATTAAATAGCACCAAATATTTACATAATATTTTTTATTAAATCGATGATTTGCATTTTTATGCATAAACAAGTTGGCAATTGGCAGCTAAGAAAATCTCAGTTAAATGCCTTAAAAAATGCTCTTTCCCTCAATTCTTTTCCATTGGAAAATGATGACTCTGACTTTTAAAGTTTCTCAAATTTTCTAAATGTCTTGTCCTTTCTTGAATGAGAGTTTTAACTGGCTGGCACCACTTCAAAAGAGAGTTGTTAAAATGTTCTTAAAATTTAAATAAAGCAAATTCTTAAAATTATTTGTGCCTTTTAATGAGACGAATAAATAAATTATTACTAATGAGAACAACAATTTATTCAATGTTATGGAGTATTTATTTATTTTTATATTTTGCCTGTTATATAGGTAAGTAGCCGATACTTTTGTAATTTTTTTAAAAATCTCACGGAGTTTTTTAGAAACCAAGTTTTCCCCAACGGTTTTTCTTAATACATAACTGCAGTTCCCATTTAAATATGTCTCTTGTTTGACCTTAAGAAACAAGCTTATTATTAGCCCAATATTATTTTAGAGAAGAGTGGCATAAGATAGAGAGATTTAATAATGAGGAGAGCTGACCCGATCTTCATAAGATTTAAAAACTATATTTTTATTTAGTTTCTGGTGATGATTACATGTCTCTTCTCTATCGTCAGTTACTCGTTGATTATAATAAAGGTTTTGGAAATTTATCTAAAATTAAAAATTAATTTTTCTAAAGAAATTCGTCCAATTGTTAGGCCTAATTGGCCAATAAATACTTCAATTGCCTTTTCTCTGGTACAGGTTGTTGATGTGGTCTGTTAATTTTTTATTAAATTAGTTAATGGTAGATTACTCGACATGGTCTTATCTCAGCCCTGTAGCTTAATATAGAACAGAATTTAAAGACAAAATTCTCTCTCAACCCAAAGGACTTTCTCACCCTTAATTATAATTGAATTATAAGATTTACGAATAATCTTAATTGAATTATAAGATTTTATAATTAGTGGATTATAAATTAAAAAAAGTTCTTTATTAGGAGATACCTCGCCAAAATTTTTCTGACAAAAGTTCTCGATCGAGTACTCATAACACCTCTCTATCCCTAAATTTTAATTTAATCAAAAGGATGAACGTAATCAATTGTTAACAGTACTAGCTTGGGTCCATCTCCGTTGGAATGATTGGAGACTTGCTTGGGACCCAAAAAAGTTTGTGGGTATTACCAAATTGAATATTCCTGTTGAGGTAGTTGAACTTTATTAGAAATCTAAAATCTATTTATTTTTAGTCTATTTGGATTCCAGATATTATTCTTTACAATAATGCTGCTCAACAATATTTAAATGAAATGGTCTTTTATTTAAATATGATTTAAAATTAATTTTTATAAAATTATTTATTTTTAGACAACAGCAGGGGTTGTTTATGATGGAAATATTGTAATTAATTAATTTAAAAATAATTTTTAAAATTAATTTAGAGTCTTTCAATGGCCGGTATCTTCAAAAGCAGTTGTGGTAAAAATAATTTTCTGATTTAAATTCTTATGATCTAATGTTCTCTTGATTTTTTAATTTTTAAACACCAAATAAAATTTTTTTCTTAGCTTTGGATGTTCGCTTCTACCCTTTTGATTTTCAAAATTGCCTTATGAAATTTGCTAGTTGGGTGAATCTAACTAGATTTAATTTATTTTTAATTCTGATTTTAAGGCTTATGATGGAACTAAAATTGATATTTGGTCTGATTCAAGTAGTGATGATCAGTCAAAATATATGGCAAGTTTTAATTATTATTAGAATATGTCTTACATTTATCACAATTAATAATAAAATTTTAGATTTCTACTGAATGGACTTTGCGACATGTAAGAGCTGTCAAAAATTCAGTTATTTATTCTTGCTGTTCTGAACCGTTAGTCTTTTTAAAATTTTAAAATAATTAATTCGATTTTAATAAAATAAATAGAGCGAATTAACCAAATAATTAATCAATTATATTTTATTTTTAACTGTTATTTTATTTAAAATTATTTTTTGAGATTTTTTTTGCTAATTGGTGGTTCTATAATTTAATTGACAATTTTTATTTTTTTAAAATTATTATTTTTTATTTATTCTATTTATTTATTAGTTATCCATTTATTGATGTTCATCTACTTTTGGAAAGAAAACCTTTATTTTTTATTATTTTTCTTTGTCTTCCATGTGTTATGATATCAATGTTGGTATTATTAGGGTTTTACATGTCTTCAGATTCTGGGGAAAAAGTAACCCTTGGAATAACTTCTTTACTTTCAACAACTGTATTTTTAATGTTAGTTTCTGAACATTTACCTCCTACAGCCGATGCTTTACCTTTAATTGGTTATTTTTTTTAAATAATTTTTTTGAGTCATTGGAAGTTTTGGAATGTTTTTAAATTTAAAAGAAATTTTAACAAATTAAAAATATTTAAATTAATTTAAAGGTATTTATTATGGTGTGACCATCTTTATTGTTTCACTACAAACTGCCTTCACTGTTCTTACTGTAATTAATTAATATTTTATTAAAATTAATTTTTGACTTATTTTAATATTTCTAGGGTTTTAAAAAAAGTTATTAGATTTTTTAAATTAAAAATTTTAATTTTTCTAGTTAAATATTCACCATGTTGGCAATAACGGCCCTCCTGTACCTAAAATATTACAAAACCTTTTATTTTGCCAATTTTTTCAAAGAATTTTATTTTTAAATGGAGAAAGACAATACCATTCAATAAATGAACATGTTGACTATTTTTTTGAAAAACAAAAAAATGAAGAAATTAAAGAAGAAATTATTTTGGATGAAAATAGGCGAAGAAGTGGGCAATCAAATTCTACAGGTAATTAATTTGTTTGGATTGTTTTTATTAAAACATAAACAAAATTATTAAAAAAAAACATTTCTCAAACTTAATTTTCCAATCTTCAAAACATGTTTATAAAATAATAAAACATTGTTTTGCAAACTAAGAAATAACTGATTGAACCATTTTTATAATTTTCAAATTAAATAAGTTTTACAAACTTGTTTTGCAAACTTTTTTACAAACTTGTTTTACAACAAACATTTGTTTATTTCAAACTTAAACATTTTATTAAACACAAAAACAAGTTTATTTAATTATTAAAACTTGTTTCTCAATTATGTTTTTACAAAAACTTTCTTTTCCACAACAAACTTTGTTTCTTTTAAAACAAGTTTATTAAAACATGTTTTTGCAAAACTTTGTTTCTTACTAGCAAAACATGTTTTTCTAACACAAAAATAAAAAGATAAAATGTTTCTCAATGACACGAACATTTTAATTCTAAAAATGTTTTCTCTCTTCTTTTTGTAGTTTACCTTCCCAAACAACAACAAATACCAGAACAACAAACTTTTGACCCGCCTGTTTGGGAATTAGCTTCTCAAGTTTATAATAAACAATTAAACACAAACAATTTTACAATTAGAAAACGTGTTTCTTTCCCAGAAAATTTAAAAAATTATCAAAAAATAAATAATGGAATTAAAAAGGAAAGATCTTCATTAATTTCAATTTCTTCAAATAATAATTCTTTTTCTTCTAATAATTTAAAAGAAAATGAAGAGAAAAAAGAAGAAAATAAGGAAGAGAACATTTCTTTTGAAAAAGAATTTATTAAAGTAATTGGAAGGTTACAAGAAATTATGGAAAGGTTAACAGCAAAAATAGCTTTGAATTAATTTTTATTAAATTTATCAGGAATGAGCTTCGTTTAATTGAAAAAGACCGAAGAAATGCTGAAAAGTTGGGTGTGTTTTTTTGAATTTAATTAATTTCTTGGATCAACGTAGCATTTAAGAGACCCCTTAATATGTTTCGTTTTTTTTGAAATTTTAAATTGGAATTGGCAAAAAAAATTTTTTCTGGGCAAGTCACAACGCACTTTAATCTAAATAATTAATTTTTTATTTTTAAAATTAAATTTTATTTAAAATATTTACAGAATGGGAACAAGTAGCTCTTGTTTTAGACCGTCTTCTACTTATTATATTCAGTATATGTACATTAGCATTACTTTTTGTTACTGTTTTTAATAGAGATAAAATTTAAAAATAAAATATTTATTTTGCCTACATTTTTTTATGATTTTTTCCTTTCAATTTTCTCTTATTTGCCTTTCGTAAATCAATCAAAAAGGATTAATTTTTGTTTAACGATGCCAAACATATAAAATAAATTTAAAATTGTTTCTATTAATAAAAACTTTCATTATTTTTTTATTTATGTGATGACCCCAAAAAACAAGCCAAATTGCCAAGAATTCATCGCAAACATAAATATAACTATTATTGCAATAAGTCCAATTAATGTTTTGCAAAAAACATATAATTATTTTTAGAACATTCCTTCTCTCATTTTCTAAATAAATTTAAAATAATTATTTTTAAATTTTTTTAAGTTATATTATTCTTTTAAAAATATTATTTAATTAAAAATGAGTGATAAATCAAAAGATTTTCGTTATCCTTTTTGGATAAATTCACCAAGATCTTCCTCTCCTTCAAGTTCAAATAAAGAAAGTTGCTCAGATTGCAAGGCTAACAAAACGTTGGAATTAATTTTGGAAAAACTTGAATTGGTGATTTATTTAAAATTATTATTCAAAACAGTGGGGAGAGACACAGAATCAAAAAACACGTTATCTAAAGTACCGTCCAGATAATAACAAATGTTTTATTTATTGTATATATTATGTATCAGATCTTTTAAAAATATAAAATTTGGGCTAAACAGCCAATGGCTCTTGGGCAATGTGTCTCTCAATAATTTTTTTGAGAGTTGTCTAAACAAAATGAACTCTGACTTCATGTAGTTTTCAGTAATTTTTGTTATTCTGTGTTTTAGCCCTCCAATTGACCAGAATTTTGGGCAATTTTTAATTACTTTGAAAACAAATTAAATTAAATATTTTAGCAAAATTCTTTGATGAAACTACATTTTTTTGTTTCTAATGAAAATTTACGAAAAGAAAAAAATTCAGAAGAATTAAAAAATAAAATTATTATTCAACAAATGCAAGAGAAAATTCAATCATTGACTGAGAAAGTTAATGATCAGGTAAAATACTGAAGAAAAGAATTATTAAATTTTAAATTCAGCAAATAATGCTTCAACAAAATCTTAATTTTCAACAAATGCAATTGAAATTTAATGATCATAAAAAAGAAAAAGATAATGAAATCAATCAAAATATAAAAGTGTTAGAATTGAAAAATAAAGAATTGGAAAATGAATTGAAAAAATTTGGAAGTGAAATTAATAGACTGGAAGAGATAATTAATGTTAATGTTCAAGGAGAAAAACAATTTGAGGTAACACGGGAACAATCCCGGCGTACTCTGGGTCCAACTGGGGGAAAATCAAGAAGTTGTACGCTGAACGTATTGGTGTTTCCGTCAACAAGCTTCGCTTTACGTGTGAAGGAAGGTACGTGAATAACGACGATACGTCAAAGAGCCTGGGAATGAAAGAGGATGATATCATTATGGTCTTTGATCCGGAATATTGGTATTTACTCGATTAATTCATTTTGGTATTATTTTCAATTCATTTCTGGGATGTGTAATTATTCGAGTAAATACGATACTTTAAATTAATTTTTTTAAATTTTTAACGATTTATTTCTTTTTTTTACTTTTTTTAAAAATGATTTTTTTTAACTTTTGTTTTATTATTAAAAGATTTACAATCTGTTTAAAGATAAAGTTATCCAATTATTTTAATTTTAGTTTGTATTGGATTTAAATAAATCAATTTTATTCAGAAAAAAAATTTTTAAGAATTTAATTATTAATAAAATATTGAATTACCCAAAAATTCTTTTTAATATTATAATAATCCTTACCGCTAAATGCCAAAAATAATAAAAAAAAAATAAATTTAAAAATGTTTTATTAATAAAAACCTTTCCTTTCATTATAATCATAAAGATGACCTAGAAAACCAAGCCACACGGTTTAAGGGTCATTGCTATTTTTTAACAACTATTTTTTTAAACAACTATTTTTTATTGCAAAAAGTAAATCAATGTTGCAAAAATAATTATTTTTAGAAATTTTTTTTATTTATTTAATTAGTTTTTTAAGTAATTTTTTTTGATTTTATTAAATTTAAAATGAGTGATAAATCACAAGATTTTGGATATTCTTGGATAAATTCTTCAAGATCTTCTTCTCCTTCAATTTCTTTTAAAGAAAATTGTTCAGATTGTAATAAAAATAAAACGTTGGAATTAATTTTGGGAAAACTTGAATTGGTAATTTTATTTTTATTGGGAAAATTGGTTGATTGTGTGGTGGTAACCATCGAATGATCAAATTACCGACCGGATCCAAAAATTCAAAAACCAAATTGTTTAATTCATTTATATCAACTAGCCTATTAATTTAGGATAAGATTAGAACCAACACGAAAAAAATTAAAATTTAGTACAATTAATTTGGCCAGAATTTTGATATTTCCGAGTCCAAAATTTAAAAAAAATTAAATAAAATATTTTTAGCAAAATTCTTTGATAAAACAACATTTTTCTGTTTCTAATAAAGATTTACAGAAAGAAAAAAATTTAGAAGAATTAAAAAATAAAATAATGCAAGAGAAAATTCTGGCATTGACTGAGAAAGTTAATGATCAGGTAAAATACTAAAGACGAGAATTTTGAAGTAAATTTCAAATTTAAGCAAATAATGCTTCAACAAATGCAATTGAAATTTAATGATGATAAAACGGAAAAAGATAATGAAATACACCAACCAATAAAGAAACTTATGTCCCACCTAGCATACGGTTACCGTATTTCTTTTAATATTACCCTCTCACCTATTAATTAACCGTTTGAAAAATTTTAGAGCCAAAAGCTTTATCTGTTATGAAATGCGGATACAATTTATGACGCATTATCTAGTTTAATATACTGAAAAAATATAGGCTTACGCAAGAAAAAATCATAATTTGATCAAAACCCCCAAAGTTGATTGGTCCAGTTAATTGATCATAACTGCTTCAGAATAGATCCGATTTTTATGAAACTAATTTCATTAGACTCAGTTCGCGAGCCGCATCGAATAAGCTATTGTTATCACACCCAATTACGAAAACTTGCCCAAGGGCATATGGGGGGGGGGGGGGGTAGTACCATGGTATCTAAACATCATGGTAGAGGGTAATAATAATAAAAGAAGAAATACGGTAATTTCTAGAAACAAGCAAGACCAATATATAAGAGAATTAGAATTGGAAAATAAAAAATTGGAAACCAAAGTGAAAGAATTAGAAGATGATACTGAAAAGATGGAAGAGAAAATTAATACTTTAGAACAAAACTCAACGGAACATGTTGCTCTTATGAACAAAAATACTCAACTTAAAAATCAAATAGAGGAAATAACTGAGTCTTTCGAAATTTTAATTGATTCTTTCGAAATATTTAAAGAAGAATTCACGAAGAATTTTAAAAAATTGGATAATCAATTGTTTATAGCCAGAGATTGTATTAATGACGATCAAGGAGAGAATCAATTTGAGGTAACACGGGAAACTCGATAAGTCGCAGGTTAATGTTGGCCTGGGTTCTGGACTTCTGAAACTCGATCATTATTTTACCCTTATTAAGAATGTTCACATCTCTTATTAACCGTTCCGGTTAGTGGTTTATTGTAGATATAATTTGTGGGGGAGGGGTGTTTAAAATCATCCCCATTTTCATTTTCTGAAATTATCAGTTTTATGTTAATTTTTTACCAAGGTTTTTTTAAATCTTATTTTTAAATTAACAAAAGGTGGATTACACACAACAATATCGCTATAACGACAATAGCGATTATTCTATTAGTAATTATCATCCGCCATCTGAATACATCAAGATTAAGTTTGTAGATCAAAATGACTTTGAGGTCCCTTTCCGAGTTCAATATGGGACCAATATGGGGAAACTTAAGAAGGCGTATGCCGAACATAATGGTGTTTCTGTTAACACGTATCGCTTTTTATTTAATGGCATCCGTGTGACTGACGACGATACGCCAAATATCTTGCGAATGAAAGAGGGTGATTCATTGAAGGCTATTTTATGAAGAAAATTTGTAAAGGTAGAGAGGAAACATGAAATTGAAAAAAATATGGAAGAAATTAAATATTTTTTTTCTTAAAAATAAAGTATAAATTTGTTTACTCGATTTAAAATTCTATTGTAACTGACGACGACACGCCAAATATATGTGCATAACTATATTTGCAATGTAACAATTTAGTTTTTACTCTATTAATTTTTACTCACAAGGATTAGAAAAATGCCTAGATGTCAAAAATAATAAAAAAATAAATTTAAAAATGTTTTATTAATAAAAACCCTTCCTTTCATTATATTCATAAAGATGACCTAGAAAACCAAGCCAAACGGTTTAAGGGTCATTGCAAATATAAACTAACTATTTTTTATTGCAAAAAGTAAATCAATGTTGCAAAAATAATTATTTTTAGAATTTTTTTTATTTATTTAATTAGTTTTTTAAATTAATATTTTTTAAATATTTATCTCTTAATTTCTTTCAGTAATTTTAAATATTCTTTTAAAAATTTTATTTAAATGAGTGATAAATCAAAAGTGCCTTTTTGGTATGAATCTAATATACCAATATCTTCTCCTTCTAGTTCGAGTAAGGAAAGTTGTTCAGATTGTAAAGCTAATAAAACATTGGAATTAATTTTGGAAAAACTTGAATTGGTGATTTATTTTTATCAATCAAAAAATGGGAGGGGGAAGGGTTGTCTGATCTGGATATTCGAAGATTTCCAAATAAGGATCAAAAAATACCATCCAAAATACCATATTTGGAGGCCAATAGCCAAAGAGCCTTGGATATTAACGATAGAGATTTTTTAAAAAGTCTGGGCTGACTTTTAAAACTTTTAAACCCAGACCATCAGATACAGCTCAATCTCTAAAAATTTAAATTTATTACAGTAAATTTTACCAAAATTTTGGGCAATTATTAATTTTATTTTGTTCAAAACAAAAAAATCTTAAAAATTTTTTTAGCAAAATTCTTTGATAAAACAACATTTTTCTGTTTCTAATAAAGATTTACAGAAAGAAAAAAATTCAGAAGAATTAAAAAATGGAGTTATTATTCAACAAATGCAAGAGAAAATTCAATCATTGACTGAGAAAGTTAATGATCAGGTAAATGATGAAGAAAAAAAATTAAATTTTAAATTCAGCAAATTATGTTTAAACAAAATCTCAATTTTCAACAAATGCAATTGAAATTTAATGATGAAAAAAAGGAAAAGGATAATGAAATCAATCGACAACTTCTTCCACCTCATGCTAAATCTGAGGTAATTTGGGAACACACAAAAATTGGTCTTGGCTCGTTCGTTAGAATGTTTTTTGTGTCCGTACTCCATTTCCACGATGGTTCTATTCCATCTCCCATATAATGAAATTTTCAACAACACAAAAATAATAATATTGTTATAAACAAGATAGAGAAAACTATAATTCTAACCTTAAAAATTGTCAGAATTTTATTCCGATTCCAGAGTGGAGGCGCGGAACGGCAAAAATTGAAGCCTTAGGGAACAAGGACCGCAGAGTTCGATTATTTCAGGGAGGAGGAGGACTAACATTTTCTTTCAAAATAATTATCATAAAATTCTAAAAAAGCCATACTAAGAAAAATCAGCATTTACTCAGATAATTTTAAATTTTTGAGTTATCTTTTTTGACAAATCTTATTTAATAGATGGCTGATGCAGACAACAACAATACCGCTGCCTCTAGTGAAACTAATCAACCACCTACTGAATTTATCAGGATTAAAGTTGTTGACCAAAATTATAACGAGCTCTCTTTCCGATTCAAATTTGGAACAGAAATGTTGAGACTTAAGAAGGCGTTCGCTAAACGTAATAATATTTGGATGATGTCGTTGCCATCATTTTACTTTTTGTTTAATGGCATTCGCGTGAATGATTACGATACGCCAAAGAGCTTGGGAATGAAAGAAGATGATATCATTGAAGTAAATCAAGAAAATTGGTAAAAGTCAAATATGAAATTAAAAGACTTTAAAATTTAAAGAAAATGTTGAGGAAATTAAATAATCTTTTTCTTAAAAATAAAATAATTTTTTTTTCACGAATTAAAACATTTTATTAAACTTATTCAAAATGTTTTTCAATTAAAAATTAAAATTTTGTTAAATCAAAGCATTGAAATATAAAAGGTCATAACTTTTCTTAAATTAATGTTTAAAATATTTAATCTAGGCCAAGAATTTTCGAAATAGCAATATCTTTATTTGACGAATAAAATTTTAAAATGTTCGTTTTTAGGTTAATTATTTTACCAAAAATGTTATTCTAAAATATTTTTTTAACTTAAAATAATGTTAGAAAATTAATTCTTATTTTTTTATGTAGGCCTTGTCCTAATTCACGATTTAAAATATTTTTGTGACACTAAAATTTTAAATTCCACTTAAATTCCACTTCAATTAAGATTGAAAAAATTAAATTAACAAAAATTTTAAAGATTTTTTGTATAAAAAGATTCCTTTAATGCAAAATGAATGAAACGAAGAAATTAAATAATTTTTTTCATAAAAATAAAATATAAATTTGTTTATCGAATTAAAATATTATTGTAACAATTTAGTTTTTACTCTTTTAATCTTTGCTCACAAAGATCAAAAAATTGCTAACTGACTAAAATAATAAAAAATAAATTTATTGTTTTGTTGATAAAACTCTTCTTTTTAATTTATATTTTCATTGACTTAGAAAACTAACCAAAATGTGTAGGAGAGTCATTGCAAATATAAACAATTATTTTCTTATTCCAAAACTCAAATCAATTCATTGCAAAAACTAATTTTTTAGAATTTTTCTTTGCACATTTATTTATTTTTTAAATAATTATTTTACAGTAATTTTATTCTTTTTAAAAATATTTTTAAATTAGAAATGAATGATAAATCACAAGATTCTTCTTCATGTTCTCTTAAAGAAAGTTCTTCAGATTGTAAAGAAAATAAAGCGTTGGAATTAATTTTAGAAAAACTTGAATTGGTAAATTAAAATTTTAATTACAAATATAAAACAAATTGTTTATGATGAGGATTTGGAAGATTATGTTGAAGAAAAAGGATGTAATATGTTTGAATCGGATGATTATGGACAAAATTTTTATGGTTTTATCAAGAAACCAAGTTAATTCTTTTTGATTATTTAAAAATATTTTTAGCTAATTTAATTTTAACTGCATGTAAAAACTGGTGGGGAGATTGTGAAAGTACGGGATTAGATAAAAGTCATATCTTTTCACCTCTTGAACGAGGAGTTGTGTGTGCTCAAATGATATGGGCTCAAAGTTATCAGATTGGTTGTGCTGAGGTTAAATGCTCTCCTTTCAATTATTTTGTTTGTAAATACAATCCTCGGTTAGTTTTTAATTTTATTTCTTATATTGTAATACAAAAAATAACCGCTTTGGTCTAATACTATCAAAAACTTCCGGGTTACCCGAAACGACTCTTGAGCTCAACTTGGAACAGCTCCGATTCTTAACAATATATTTCGGATATCCGAAGAGTTGCCAGGATCCGACAACCCTGCCATAGATCCATAGTGAACAATGGATAAATTACATTACTTAACTCTAAATATCATAAATTTAAATAAAACTTTTAAGAGGATTAAAATTTGGAGAAAGTTTTTATGAGATAGGAGAACCGTGTACACGATGTAATGATGGTTGTAATTCAACAAGTGGACTCTGTCTTTGAATTGATGAATTTTAATGAAATTAAAATTGAGATAATTAAAATAAATTTTTTCAAAAATTTTATAAGAAAATTTTGTATAATTAATTAAAGTGAACTCTCATTAATAACAACAATTCAATATAGGCGACTTTTACTCCTATTCATTTACTTCTGACTTCTACTCCAGTTCTTGGAGGTACGACTTATTTATTTAGTGACCCCTCTATTTAACGGACCTCTCGGTTTAAGGTCTTTTCTTCGGTCCACTCGGGTTCGTTATAGTTCGTTAAGGTTGACTGATAAGCTTCTAAGATGATCCTACAAAAGTATGAGCTATATAAAATTGGTCGCTACTAAGGAGAGTTGATTGTATATAAAATAAAATTATTTTTAATTATTTTTGTTTAATTTTCTCCTAATTTCTTTCCAATTGTTCAAAATCTTTTGCTGGCTTGGCATTATGATCAACAGAAAAATTTCCAAAAATTTGAGACAATGCTGCACCCAAATTTGATGCTAAAATATCAGATTTTGAATTTGAAATTCTTTTATTATTTTCTCTTTTGTTTGGAGACGAAATGAAAGGAGAGGATTTTTGTTGTTCTGGTAAAGGTATAAAAACATTTGAAGAAACAGCACTATTTGCTATACGTAAAGTTTTTTGATCAGAAGATTTTAAATTGTTGGGAAGAATGTTTTTGTTGTTTTGTTGCATGGATTCAAGTTGTGTTCGTTCAGAACCTTTTAATTAATTTAAGGGAAAATCAGATTTTAAAGTTGGAATCCTGTTTTTTCCTCTTTTGTTTTTCTATTGACCTTAGAAACTAAAGGTGATTGAATCGTTTATAGATTTAAAAGATCTGTTATGAGAGGGGACGGAGGAGATAAAGCTCGTCCTATCTTTTATACAGCAGGGTTGATATCTCCAAAACACAAAAATAGCGCTGCGCGCAAGCCAAAAAATATGGGGGCAAGAAGTCCATTTTTAGGGCAAATTTCCTATTTTTAAGGTACTATCGCAACCCTGTTATACAGTCAACTATCGTTGGAATCAAACAAAGAACCCAACTGACATTTATTGTTTAGAAAAACTCAAAATTGACCCTCACGTTCAGAATATGTTTTATTTTTTTTAAATTCAAGCTTTTTTAAACCTTGTTGTTGTATTCCCCCAGAACCAACTTGATCAATTAATAAAGGTGGAGGAAAAGAAATAAGCATTGGAAGTTGTTCAGATTCTGGTCTTTTATTATTATTTTTGTCAAAATTAATTTGTTGTTCACCATTAAATTGACTTAAAGAAATTGTTTTTTCCACCCAATATTTTTGTCCATCTACAATAATTTGGCTTTGCCCGATTTTTGGAGGAGGTGAATTTAATGTTGCAATGTGAACAAATCCGTTGGGAAGTAAATGTGCAAGAGGTGAATTACTGGAATTTATAAAAATAAAAAAATATAATTTTCCTCAATGGATGGAGAAAAAGAACTTTTAGGTGCCAATAACGTTTAATCGAGTGTCTGTAACTTTGCCACATTAACAGCTACAGACGTGAAATTTTACATAGACATCATTAATATTGTTAACTAACAGTTTTACAAATTTCAAAATTTTTAGTCTAAGATTCTGAAAGTTATGGTCAAAATACCAAAAGTAATACATAAACCCATTCAAATTTATCAATTTTGGCCATAACTTTCTTAATTCATTACCAAATATTTTGAAATTTACAGAACACTTAGTTGATCATATGGATGATGTTTGTGTAAAATTTCATAAATAAAGGTGCAATATCAGCAAAGTTATAGGCACGCGACTAAACGTCAATCGTTTAAAACCCATAATTTTCCCCCATATTTAAAACGAAAGAAATCCAACTTTACCAACTTACTTATTTCTAAAAACATTGTCAGGCTGATTTTGTTTTTTTTCTTCTTTCTCAACATTATTAAATGTTTTAATTTCTTGTTTTGTACTTTCTTCTTCATTAATTCCCCCAACGTTTAAAACTTGGTCTTCAAGTTTGTTTTCAAGTTTTGTTTTATTTAATGTTTGTTGAGAATATTTAACTTTTTCTTCTTTTTCTAATTTGTTTGTTTTTAATGATTTTTTATTTTCTGAAAGATTAGACGAAGAAGAAATTAATAAATTAGGTAAATCTCTTTGAAATTCTTCTTTTTGTTTAATTTGTTTTTGTTGTTGTTCTACTGGTTTTTTAGCAAGTTTTTTGGCAAAAGGAGGTGAAGGGGGGTTTCGACTGTAAATATTTTTTGAAAAATTGAATTTAAGAATTTTATTTAAAATTTTGGAAATTAATTACCCTAAGGGCTTTAAAATTGAATTTCAATCATAAAAATTAGAAAGAAAGCCTTTGCTTATCAACAAAAAATTTTAACATGATAATGAGTTTTGTAGTTTTTAGTCTTTGGATTATCTGACAGACATGTTATCCTAAACACAATATTCTTACCCGATTACCAATATTCTAACCTAGTCCTGAGGGGTGTAATAATTCGGAGTTCTAAATGCAAGAATCTTTAAAAGTGAACCAAATAAATAGAAAAGTTTTTTTAAATAACGTATTTACTAAAATACAGCCCCTCCCTGAAGTAGAGCCTCCCCCTTAAATACAGCACCCCTTTGAAAGATGGTCGGAACTTAAAGCCCCGGGGATGTAATTTAGTAAATACGGTATGTGATCTTTACTCTATCCCTTATTATCACTATTAAAGAAATTCGGCCATAAAATAAATTAAAAGTAAATACATTTTAGAATCTCCAATTTTTAAAGGTGTTTTAAATGTTGTTGTTTTTATAATTGTTGTTGTTTGGGGAAGTGTTGCTTTACTTGGAATTAATTTTGGAATAATTAATAATTTATCCCTATCAATAGCTTCTACAGGTTGTTCATCTCGTTGATAATCATCAGAACTAAAATGTAATGTTCGTTTAGGATATTTTTTGGGAGCACTTCGGTGGTGACGACGCTTTAATAAAAGTAAATAATTTATTTTAAAAAATTGCCTTGTTTTAAAGAAATAATATTTTTATTTCGGATAGGCACCCAAAGATGTGAGATAATAACGTTTATTTGCTCAATTGTTTGATTTATTATTGGAAAAAATAATTTATCAAAAAATTGTTTCAAATATATCATAGCTGCTTGATTAACTAACTACCCCCTTCAGCGATGGATTGAAAAAATAATAATTATCTTCCCTCAAATGCCTCTAAATCTCATTAAAGTTGTCCTCCCTCGATTAATTACCCCCTCCAGAGAGGATTATGCTGAGTAATTATTCGAGTAACTAAGAGGAGCTATATTTATTATTTAATATGGGTAGATAAAAACTTGAGAAAAACTTAGGAGAAAGAGTCAGATTTTTTTGATCTGGGTTGATCTACACCTAATTTCGGTATTTACTAAAAAAATCACTTAATTCCCTTTTAAAAAATCCCCTCCTTACTTTTTTAACAATAATTATTTTTTCTGTTCCATTATTCTCTTTAATATTCTCCAAATCATCATTAATTTCTTCTCCATCCCACCATTCTTTTGGAGGAAATTCTTGAGTAATTTGTTGTTCATTTTCTTTATTTTGCCAAATAAATTCTCTATTTAAAACTTCTAATTTTTTATTTTCTTCTTTTTCATCATCTAAATTAAAATCTAAATTTAAAGCATCATATTCATTTAAAAAATCTTGATTTAATTCGTCATATTCATTTGGAGACCGAACATAACGTGAATTTAATATTTGTCTTTTCTTTGGCTTTTTTGGTGTTGATTCTTTTGATTTTTCTTTAAATAAGATTATAGAGGATTTAAATAAAATTAATTTTTGGAATGGGATTTTCTGGTATTTAATTAAAAATTAGGATAAGGGGAATAAGAGGGTTTTTAAGTCCTAATTTTTTATATTTTTTGGACATTACTTTTGGGAGTCAAATAAGCAACAATTTTTTTTCAAACAAAAAAGAATAGAAACAACGAGTTGGAAATTTAAAGAAATTTCTGTCTTAGTTTCCCCAAAAAAAGAATTTCTTATCTTTCCAACAAATATTCAAATAAAGCTGACTTAGAATATCCAACACTTGAATTTACTGAAACTCCCGTTATAACGGCGCCAAAAGGAATTACAGTAATACCGTAATCTCAAAATAGTGATAGAAGGCTAGTGATAGAAGAAGAGAGATGGAGAGCTCACTAGCATTGGGATATATCATCACCTAACGGTATAACCGGAGTCGACCTTTTCCGGAGTCACTTCCCTAATTCTTCAAGAAAAACTCCCTAATCCCAGAAAAAACCTATTTAAATAAATTACTTTGATCTTTATTATTAATTCCTTCTTGTCTATTAATTAAAGGAATTGTTGTTGTCCTTTTAATCGGATTTTTAGATCCTTCTCTTTTAAAAATATTTTCAGCAAAATCAGGCTCTAATAAACTTAAAGAATGCCTTCTTTGTTCTTCTTTTTCTTCTTCATTTAAATTAACCGTTTTTGTTATTTTTATAAATAAAAGGAATATAATCAGAAAAATTATTAAATTAAATTTTAAATTTTTTGCGTAAAATGTTGTTATTTTTAATAAAAGTTTATTCATTTTCTTTCGATTTTCTTATGAAAAAAGGTAAAAATCAAACATGCGCGAGGAAATGATAAAACCTCTCCTAAAAGTGGTAACTCTCCCATTACAAGTCCATTTCCCACTCACATACGCATATCAAAACACATAATGCCCCTCTTAATATAGAGTTAACTCTCTCTATAGTGAACACTCTCTGTAGTGAACACTCTCTCTATAGTGAACACTCTCTATAGTGAACACTCTCTCTATAGTGAACACTCCCTATAGTGAACACTCTCTCTATAGTGAACACTCTCCCTATAGTGAACACTCTCTCTATAGTGAACATGAATAGAACTGAATAGACTGGGGAAGAATTTTCATAATCATAGACGAGACGTTCAAAAGAGTTAACTTTTAGGGAGAATTTCACATAGAGGAAGCTAAATTCTTGTTGGTAAGTTTAAAAACCCTGCGCATGTATGTACAAAAATATTACATTTAAGAACATAAAAATAGGTATATTAAAATATTTTGTAAAAATAATTATTAGTCTATTAAAAAAGGTTTGTTGTAATGTTTAAGCAGCTATGTACCTTCTCTTTTTATTATTTCTTTGCTTATTTGTCTTTTATCTTCTTTCCAAACCTGCCTTTCTGCCCCGATTTGGACAAAAAATCCCAATAATATATTAATTATTTATTTATTGAATTGATTGTTTTGAAGGGTTTTTTGGGTGAATTGGGGCAGAATTAAATCCTTTTAATCAACCTGTTTATTATTTTTATATGGAAAAGTATTTTTAATTGAGTAATTCGAAAACTTGTTAATGAAGCAGTTTAATGAATTTTGATTAAAAAGAATATTTTAATTAAATTAGTATTGACTTCGTTTATAAGAGCACCCTTAGGAACAGCCGAATTATTAACTTTTTATATTTATTAATTTACTGTAGCTGACGTTGGACCTAGAGGAAATATTGGGGAACAGATTTTGTCATGGATGTCTAAAACTTTTTATTTCCAGAAAACCGAACGATTTCAATTCATACTGTTCAAAAACACACAAAACGGATTTCATGTTTCTATCTAAAAAACTATGTTTCCAAATCTTCTCATGTCAGATGTTCGATAAATTCACGTGGTCGCATGCCAAATATATAGATTTTTATAAAGTGCAGCCACGAGGCAAGCTGCCCATCTTTAATCGCGCTCGTCGGAATTCGGGAGAAATGTTTTGTGTAAATAGATTCCGATATATCCTAAAAGGGATATCAAACAGTGTTGGAGGAACTTCTGTATTCTACCCCCTTTTTATTGAATAACTTTTCATAACTTTTCCCACCGATTCCCACCTTAATTTTCCTCCCTTTTCCCGACTCCAGCTTTTGAAAATCGCTCTCGCATAGCCCTATCATGAGGGGAAGTCGATAGCCTGAGGAGTCGATTGCCTTCACGTGGGAGTAGTCAGAGGTGGGCAATTAAAAAAACGTAGCCCCCATAGATGCCTTCTTCATTTCGTCGAACGACACTCTCGAATAAATGAGGGAATGGTGAAGGTAAATTAAATAGATTTTTTCACATTCATTGACAGGATAGGGAATATTATTAAAAAATTTTTAATTGAGTAATGTTTAAACATGTAAAAACATTTTCAATTTAACAACAATTAAGTAGGGTTTTAACAAGAAAATTAATGGAGAGAATAATAAAGAAAAAGCCTCAATTTCTCTTCAGGTTATCTCCACCGTAATTTTTATTTCAATATTTTGATTTTTGCCTTATTTTAACTGAATACTTTATTTTTCCTAATTTTATGGTAAAATGGTTATATCCATTTTAACGTTTTTTATGTAACAGAATAAAAACTAACAGAATAAAAACTAAATATCTTTTTAATTTTTAGAGAAAGAAACTTGTGTCATTAAAAGATTTTTAAAAATTATGCAACATAAAAAAGCTAAGATATTTGTTTTGTTTACATTTGTTTTTACGAATTTGTTTTTTGAAGCTGAATTGAATAGTTTGTTTTTAAAAATAATTTTTAAATTTAAAATTTAATTTAAAGTTTTTGGGAAATTATGTTCAAAACGTTTTCCTTTTCGTTTACCGACATATCAAACATTAAGTAGAGCTGCTACTGTAGGTAAACAAGTTGTAGAAGATGCAACTACGGTACTCGCCGGCGGTGTGGCATCAGGTGTTTTAGTTGGAATGGGGGTGGAAGAATACAATAACCGTTTTGGCGGAACTAAAAACGAGGGATATACTCGTCGAACAAATAGTATACAAAACATTTCTGTGACTTCGAAAGGACCACATATAAATGAAGAAAATTTCAAACATAATTTTACTCCATTTCGGTAAATTTTTACAAATTTAAAAACTTTATATAAATTATATTTTTAAATGTTATAAATTATCATTACTTGTATTCACAATTTAGTAAGGCTGCACAATACCCGTCTATTGCTGTGACTGAACAACAGAATTTTGCGACTCCAGAAAACACGCCTATTGCTCCAAAACCTTCGAATGATTTTGCAAAAGGTCTGCAAAAGACGACTTCCAAATTAGGCCGCTACGACTCCTTCCGCCGCTTGTTAGCACAAAATTTTCCTTAAGACGGATAAAATTCCGACTATGTCAATACACCGTTTATGACTAAAATCTACTACTACTAAGTAGTATTTAACAAAAAATGTAAAAAAACACACCGAATGTTATAGGATCATCTCGAATATCATCCCAGATATTTATATAAACATACCGTATTTACTCGAATAATTCCCCACCCTCGATTAATTCCCCATACCAGGGATGGGTTGAAACAATAATTCCCCAGGGGAATTATTCGAGTAAATACGGTACCCATCTTTAGATGCTCCTATAACATATCAATCCCCAAAGAAACTATAAAAATTGTACATATTTTATTTACCTTATTTTTTAAAATTACCTTATTTATTTATCTATTTCCCATTGGTATCAGACATGGGCGAAACTCCAAATTTTTTTTTGACGAAACGAAACGAAATAAAATAATTTAAATTTTGTTTCGTCACGAAACAAAACGAAACAGAAAAAATATAACGAAACGAAACACGACGAAACAAATGAAATTTTAAAAAATATATTTATTTCTTAATCATTCAATATTAAATCCATAAATGAGTAAATTTTCATGTAAAAACAGCTGCATCTCGAGGTTTTCCATTGAGAGATTTTTTCTTCTATCGTCCAAAATGTAGTTAGCCGCTGAAAAAACACGCTCGCATTCAGAAGACGACATTGTTGCTGAATGATATTTGTGAACAAGTGGCAAAAGCAAAGGAAACTTTGCACCATTGATAGGATAGGATACTACTTGTCCATGCTTCTTGAATAATAAAAACATTAATTAGTATATATAAGAAAATAATTTATACTAAATGCATTGTCAATTGTTGGTTGTTTAGCTGAAGTTGATTGCGAAGCCGAACCGGCAGAAAATGAAAACATTCTCTTCAAACTTGTTTGTTTAAGTTTTTGTGAATCTTCATTTTTATCTTTCTCTAATTTTTCGGATTGTACAAGTTCAGAAAAAACAAATGGATGATGGCGCTCCAAATGCTTACGCAAAGAGGTTGTTGGAAAACCATATTCGTTTTTAGGAGTATAAAAATAATCGCAATTTGTTTGCTCTTGTGAAACGAAATAGTTAAGTTTTAATTAGAAACAATATATTTAAGTAATTAATTCCCATTCTTTTAGATTTATGAATTTAAAGCTAAAATCACAAATTTGGTAAAAAAATCCAATAGCTCTTTTTACTACTAAATAATTAAAATTAAAGAACTAAAAAAATAAATCAAAAATAAAATTAACAAAAAATAAAAAGAAAAAATTTTTCTACAAAATTTAAATAATCACTCGGATTTTATCAATTTTTTATTTTCTTCTTCTTTGGAACGTAACATTTGCCTTTTATAAAAAACTGGAGCAAGTGAAAGAATTGCAAAAAAGGAAAGTAATGCAATTGAATTCCAAGACCATACAACATTTGCATTTGTCATCATTTGAAGTGTTGTACCCGCTTGGATAAATAAAAAACTTGGAGGGGCTACACCTAAAAAAGAAAATTTTTAGAGAATTTTTAAAATTTAATTATAAACGAGTTTGCTTAAAAATAGTATTTTTTGGTTAATTATCTAGAAGAGATCTACTAGAATGGTTGTTGTTTAGTGGTTAGTGAGTCGGTCTGGAAAGTTTCATAAGGCGTCAAGTTAGTCGGTTCGACTCCGCTTGACGGACACTTATATTTTAATTAAATTTAAATGTTTAATTCTATTTTCTAGAGTGAAAATCCATCATTTAGTTTTTTTCTAAATTTTTTTATTCGAAAAACAATGTTTTTAATTAATCTAATTTTTTGTTAGTTTAATAAAAATCAATTTTATTATCAAAAAAATTAAAGAAACCTAACAACGTTCCAAAGAAGAAAGGAATTAAAGGAACATCTACAATGGGACTAGCCAGATTTATAAACCTGTAAAAACATGAAAAATTAAATTTTAAACAAAAATCTAAAAGAACCAATTAGGCAAAATAGGTGTTATCCTCAGAAAAATAATATAATTTAACAAATGATCTCCTTGTTTTTGAACCTAAAAATTAAAAAATAAATAAAAGAAAAATTAATTTTTAATTAAAAAACCTCAATTTGCCATAAAGCAAGACGTGCAGGAAAATAATATACAATTAACCTTCTTCCAAACATATAGGAAATAAAATAGCAAACAGTCGCTCCCGCTGCGGAGCACTTTAAAATGATAAAAAAAAGTTTAAAAATTAAAGAAAAATTTTAAAAAAATTAAAAAAAAATTTTTTTTACCAAACAAACTAAAGCTAATGCAACAGGAAACGAAAACAAATATCCAGACAAAATTGTAAGAAAAATAGATCCTGGAATAGCAAATGATTGAAGCCTTTAAAAAATAAATTTTTTAATTTTAAAAAATAATAATTAAAAAATACATTAAATAAACAGCAGAAACACCAGCCAAAACAACAATAAAATGCCTTTCTTTATATCGAAGTAAAATTCTTCCCAAACTTTTTGCATCTTCTAAATTACGTGGATAATGAAAATGTTCTCGTTCTTCTCTTAAAAAAATTTAAAAAAAATTTAAAAAAAATATTTTGTTTTTAAAAATTCCTTTCACCCACCTTTTTAATTCGGGAAATTGTAAATAAATTAAAAATAAAGAAACTAAATACACAGCCAAAATTAACAGCAAAATAACATTTCTTCTACTTAAAATACCCATATTTTTCTTATAATTCAAAGACAGAAATCAAACACATCTTCTAAAAAATATAAAAAGCTTAACTGACGTTTACCTTTAATTTTTAAAAATTTAATAATTTGGCTTTATGTAATTTTAAAAGATTAAATGTCATTTTTATTATTTTCTCTGCCGTCTCTTCTTTTTTAGTAATCTTTTTCTCTCACGAGAACATTTGAGACAATTGTTCGCAATTTTTTTTTCTTCTTCAGTCACGTGAATTCCTTTCGGCATTCATAGGTTTTTTTCTTTTCTTGGACCAAAGATCGCTCTCGGCTAGGGTTTATATCTATGTATCATATCTATCTCTTCTTTATAATTTTTTGTAGACAATATTCCTTTCCCTTCTTAGTTAATATATCAAAAATCGTTAAAAAGCCTTTTTTAGCTTTTAAAGCTGCTTTTTTGTGCTATTATCGATTTAAACTAAAAAGTTAATCTGTCACGTTTGTCTCTTAGAAACATAAAGCGTTTTGTTTAAAAATTGCCTAAGGGCAAACACTTCCGTGTCTAAAAATAAGTAAAACCAAGGACATTGTCTTCTTGCCTTTTTTCTTCCCACGCATTAAAATAATTATGTTGATCATTATAAAACTTAAATTAATTACGTGTTTACTGTTTTTACACATTTATTGCTATTTTTGTCATTGTTTATCCAAAAATCTGTTTTTCCAAAATTAAGCGAATTGGTGGAAATTTTTAGAAAAATGAATGTGGGGGAGGGTTTTTGTTTTTAATAAGTGCGTAAACTGACAAAAATATTTATTTTTTATTATTTTTATTATTTTTATTATTTTAAGAGATAAAAATGAACGTAAAAACGGTTGACGAAAATAATTCTAATAATAAATCTGATTTTAATTCTTCTAATTTTCAAGAACATATTGAAGAGCAAGTCAATAAATTTTTTTTAATTTTTGAGTAATTTTTCAAAATTTTCAGCAACAAATATGCCTCACTGCTTGTGCTCTCTCTGACGACGAAAATTTAAGTGAATTGGATGAAGAAGACGAAGATGAATTTTTCCGTCGTCAACGTTTTCCTTACAGTTCTGGAAGCTCTCCAGTTTCGTCTTTTCGAATGGCCGTTCGCCAATCGAGGGCTCCTTCCGCTTGTGGAAAATTTAATGAATCTTTGTTGAGAGGAATTGATGATCCTGATAAAATAAAATCAAGTTTATGTGTTTGTAATTCTATTAGACAAAATATTAATTTGGAATTGAAAGAAGAAAAAGAGGAAGAGATTGAAATTGGAAATGGAAAGGATTTTCCTACAAGTGATAGACCTGTAACTGATTTGTATAAAATATCACATGAGGTTTTTTTAAATGATTATTTTTGTTTTTAAATAAAAAATTAATTTTTAAGATTATTGGAATTGGAGAAAGTGGGAAAGTAATGGTGAGTGATTTTCTAAAATTAATAATAAGGAGAATTTAGGGAAGGAAAAATATTATTATTTTTTGGAAAATGAATTTTATGTCTAAAAATTATTTTTCTAAAATCTACTGTTCCATTTTCAATTTTAACAATAAAAATCAAATAAAATAATGTCCCCCATTCTTTAAAATATTTCTAAATTTTAAACCAAGCATCTTGAGTTTTTGTTTTCTGTTCGGCTAAGACGTTTGTTCCCCCATTTTAAAAGCTTGAAAGCCTCGAGGCATCTATTAAATAATATTTTTAATTTCATCATAATTTTCCAGGCCTGTTACCACAAGAAAAGCGGCGAAAAATTTGCTTTAAAAGTCCTAAGAGATTCGGCTAGAAGTCAAAGAGAAATTTCTCTTCATTGGTTAGCTTCTCGACATCAAAATATTGTCTCAATTGCTGATATTTTTAAAAATGCATTTGATGGATTAAATTGTTTATTGGTTGTTGTTGAATTTATGCAGGGAGGGGATTTATTGACAATTTTTGAAGAAAGTGGAAGAAGTCCATATCCTGAACAATGTATTTGTTTTTAAAATTATTTTTATAAAAAATTTGTTTTTTAATAGGCGTTGCCCGTATTATTCGTCAGATTGGTTCAGCTGTTCAATTTCTTCATGAACGAAATATTGCACACAGGTTTTATTGAATAATAATTTTTTGAATCCTTGGATACGAGTTCCATTGACTGAATGTCTCACCCTGCCATGCCCCATCCCTTCCACTTATCTCTCCTCTGATCTTTTTTTAATTTTTCCTTTTTTTAAGTTTGTTCCCTGTTTCTTCCAATCACTCCTATTTTCGTTCACCTACTTTTCGAACCTTCAATTAGTTGAAATTAAGAAATATGTCAAAATTTTAGAATCATTTTAAATTTGAATTTTACCTTAAAAATCAATTAAAATTTTTCATTATTTTTAGAGATATTAAACTCGAAAATATTCTCTGTTCAACAAGTAATGTAAATACTTGTACATTTAAATTGGCTGATTTTGGATTTGCAAAACTTTCAGAAGCTGATAGACCTATGAATTCTCCTTGTTGTACACCTGCTTATGTTTGTCCAGAGGTTTTTTCTTAATTTTTAAATTAAAATTGTTTTCTTGACCAAATTTTATAAAATTAAAATTGATTAGGTAAATGGTAGGTAAATTAGAAGATTTTTTGACAATTCAAATTTGTTTTTGCTTTTGTAATGTAGTTGTTGGTTCTTGTCTTGTTTAAGGTTCGATTCCTTTAGTGCGCCTGTTTTTTCTTTTTCAATCTTTTGTTTTTTAATTTTTTAAATTTAATTTTATTAATTTAATATTTTTTACAGATTTTGAGCTACAAAGAATATGATAAAAGTTGTGATATTTGGGCGGTAATTAATTTAATTTTTTAATTTTAATTTTTTTAATTTTTAAGTTGGGTGTTGCTACTTACATTCTGTTTTTTTTTAATTATTTAAATAATTTTTTCATTTATTTTTTATTTTAGTCTTTGTGGTTATCCACCATTTTATTCAATGCAAGGCCTTCCATTTTCGCCAGGAATGCGTTCTCGAATAAGTAAATAAACTTTAATTTAAAAAATTAAATTTAAAAATCCACTAAATTATTTTATTAAAAATTAAAATTTATTTTTCTAGCTTCGGGAGTGTTTTCTTTCCCAGCTGAAGATTGGGATGGAATATCATCTTCAAGTTTGTTTATTTTCATTTTTGCAATTTAATTAATTTTTTATAATTTTTTAGCAAAACATATGATTGGAGTAATGTTGCGTACAGACCCTTCAGAACGTATTAGCATTCAACAAGTTAATATTTTTATTTATCCACATTTTTTGGCTTTTTGTCTAGTTTCTGACTGAACTCTTATAAGTCAGGGGTGAATCCAGAACACTTTGTGGGAAGTTTATACAAATTTCTAAATTATTTTTTAGAATGCTTTTTGAGCGTAAACCCTTTCTATTTTACTTTCATTTAGTATTTCATAATGTGGAATTAATTAAAAACCAGGATTGACATTTTATTATTTTTATTTTTCATTAAAAAAATTTTTTTCGTATTTTTAAAATTAATTTTTTTAAACAGTTAATGAAATCAGAATTTCTTTCTTTGGACATTTCACAACCTTCAATAACCAAAATTGTCTCTTCCAAACTTCCACCTGTACCGTCTGATTCCTCTCTATCTTCAGATGCCGGATTTGAATCAAATTCAGAAAAAGACGGCAGTGGAAGTGAAAGTTTAAAAGAAAACATTAAAAATTTAGAAGAAAAAATAAAAATTTCAAAACAACAAAAAAATTCTCCTCAATTTTTTGTTGGCAAAAGAATAACAAAATCTGATAGACAATTACCTTGTAATAAATGTATTGGAAATAAATATAATAATAATCGTCCAATACTTCGTGAAAGAGTTTATAGCATTCAGGCAGCTCAGGTGAGAAAAATTGAAATTTTTTTTAGAAAATTAGTTTTTAAAGTATTTTATCAAAAAAAGGCATTTTAAGCAATATTATTTTGACAATCCATTTTTCTCATTTATTCCCGAATATTTATTCTCATTTATTCCTCAAAAAATTCCTTTTTAGTATTAAATAAATTGAAGATTTTTGACAATTAGTAATTTAATTAGATTTTAATTAGAGTTATTTTAATTAAAATAATTATTTTGCATTATTTCTCTATAGGTTGACCGTGCTTTGGCTTTTATGCGTGTTGGAGGTGCTGATTGTTCTAATTGTGGTATTCAACTTAAAAACCCTTCGAAAGGGTCAACGGGAAGTAAATTACTCGAAAGAAGACGTTCAAAATCTATAACTGTTGGTAAAGCAACAGAGAATGTGCCAAATAAAGTGGGAGAAGAAGAACGATGCCCAACTTCACAATATTGAAATTACGGGTGTTTTATACCTCAAAAAACATTGATAGAAATCAAAAAATAAATATTTTTTTCGTAATTATATGTATTACTTTTTAAATTTGTACATTTTTAATAAAAATTTTCATAAAAAAATTTCATAAGAAAATTCATAAGAAATTTTTATTTACGCAATATATAAAAAAATACTACGATTATCACAAGGTAAAAAATTTTAATATTTTTTTTGAATTTCAAGTTTTCTAATATTCCTATGTTTGTGGAGATATTCTTAAACATTGTAAAATAGCATTTCTGTAAGGCTTGTTTGTTAAAATACAAATAATTGGGTTAAATACAGGTGTAAAATGAAAAGATGAAAAAAATAATATTCGAATAATATTTAAAGTATTATTTTTGAAAATATGGAAAATATTAATATTAAAACTTCAGCTTGATTTATAAAGGGGATGACAGCCTAAAATTAAAAAATATTCGAAAATTTATTAATAAATATTTCTTACCAAAATTATTAATGTTTTTGTCAATTGTTTAACCATTATTTTCATGTTCGCATTAAAGTTAGTTTTTAAGTCAACATAACGAATAATTTTCAGAGCACAAACAATTATTATAAAATATTGAATTAGTTCAAATATTGACATTATAAGAATTGTTAAAGTTGTTAACTATAATATTTTTATAAAACTTATTTGTTTTAAATTAATTCTGATTTTTGTTTTTAATTCTGATTTTTGTTTTTATTAAATTCTGGTATATGTTTTAAATTGATTCTGATTTTTGTTTTTATTTAAATTAATTCTGATTTTTGTTTTTCTTTTAATTCTGATTTTTGTTTTTATTAAATTCTGGTATATGTTTTAAATTGATTCTGATTTTTGTTTTTATTTAAATTGATTCTGATTTTTGTTTTAAATTAATTCTGATTTTTGTTTTAAATTAATTCTGATTTTTGTTTTTATTTAAATTGATTCTGATTTTTGTTTTTATTTAAATTAATTCTGATTTTTGTTTTTATTTAAATTGATTCTGATATTTGTTTTTATTTAAATTAATTCTGATTTTTGTTTTTATTTAAATTGATTCTGATATTTGTTTTTATTTAAATTAATTCTGATTTTGTTTAAATTA